>VSMD01042538.1:0-13137 GCA_008750895.1 Mirza zaza
TTCGAGACCAGCCTGAGCAAGAGCAAGACCCCATCTCTACTATAAATAGAAAGAAATTAATTGGCCAACTAATATATATAGAAAAAAATTCGCCGGGCATGGTGGCACATGCCTGTAGTCCCAGCTACTTGGGAGGCTGAGGCAGCAGGATTGCTTGAGCCCAGGAGTTTGAGGTTGCTGTGAGCTAGGCTGACACCACGGCACTCACTCTAGCCTGGACAATAAAGTGAGACTCTGTCTCAAAAAAAAAAAAAAAAAAAATAATGAAATACTCTCTTTTGCAGCAACTTGGATGGAACTGGAGACAATTATCCTAAGTGAAGTATCTCAGGAACAGAAAAACAAACACTGTGTGTTCTCACTTATGAGTGCAAGCTGAATGATGGCTATACATGGACATACAGAATGCTGTAATGGGCACTGGAGACACAGAAGAAGGAAGGGTGGGAAGGCACAAAGGGTGAAAAAGTACCTATTGGGTACAATATCTACTATTTTGGTGATGGGTACACTAAAAGCCCTCACTTCACCACTATACAATTCATCCATGTAACAGAAAAAAAAAAAAAAAACACTGTACACCCAAAATCTATTGAAATTTTAAGAATAAGAAAAGCAATTTTAAAAGATCAGTTTATTATAATCCTTAAGTGCGTTACATACTTTGGCAATAGTGGTTATATTATATGTTGATTTTATTATCAGAGGTCACAAATATACGTGAACAAAAGGCCTGAAAGAAGTAAAACTAGAAAATGTATGTGAAAAATGTGCTGACCATAGGAAATCGAGGTGCCAAGACTTTGATAAACCACATAGATTCCATCCATACTTCCACCTTTATGACTTTAATTGCTATTTAAATTTCTTTAAGAGTTTTGTTTTTGTTTTCTGTGACCCTCTTTTCCTCTCTTTTTGAACAAAATTGTGCCTCGTTGTACCATCCCCAAAGTCCCTCTTGAATATTCTTGGCCATTTCACATGGGACAAGTCCCAGAATATTTTTCAGACATTACATGGAAAATATTCCAAGTTATATTGCCAGCCATGAAGTGTTGAAAATACAAGTGCCTGTGCCAAAGAAGCATACGCTGAGGTCAAAGAGTTCTTTGGAAGTATTAATGATATAGACACTTAATAAACAATTCCAGAGTTGGCATTTGCTGAAGAAAGACAATCCATATTCGCTTAACCAGAATAATAAACATAAATTGTAAGAGACAGTTGATAGCTTGGAACATGAATCTCTTAAATCTACTGAGTGCTTGGCTAACAATGAAGAAAATGTTAAACGAGTACATTTGAAAATTCTGAAAATGTCTTGACTCAATTATTTGTTTCTTTCTAGTGTGAGTAAATGACATACATAAGAACAAAATACAGACTTTTTATATCCTCTTCTTTTACTTAAATCACAACATCACCTTTTGTCCTTCTTTAGACACCAAAGTTTGCATGGTTTCACTTAGACTGTTGGTTGACACAGTGAATGTCAAAACCAAGAACAAAAAAGTTGTAATATTCACCAAAATGTCCATTTCTCCAAAACGTCAGCACTCTTTTGTCAAAGTTAGTAGAGTTAGGAGAACAAAAGAAAACGTGTTAAAGTTTAATGCTTTCATTTTATATTTCTTCTCTTTATAATCCATAATAGGAAATACATTTTTTAACACATAGATAGGTATTATGCATGTATGTAATTTTTCCTCCTTAAAAGAAATTGTTGAATAAGAACAGCGACCATTTGTAGAATGCTTAGTATTTGCCAGGTATCTCTTTTGCATTTTATTTAATCTTAACTACAAACCTTTGAAACAGTACTACTATGAGCCCTATTATACCAATGAGAACATCAAATGCCAGAGAGATGAAGTAACCAGTTAGGAAATGATAGAGTCAGCAAAAGAATCCAGGCATTTTGGCTCCAGAGGCAGTATAACAAATCACTATGCTTTAAAAAGAATTACAAGCTCAGACATCTTCAAAAGAATAAAATTTGCTTTTTACTATTGTTGCTATTAATACTTCATATATTTGTCATAAAACATCAGCATTCCAACTAAATTGTCTAGGTCTTATATTTGAACAGATAACAAGACAGAAAGATATTGTGTTTTGGGAAAATTCAGTTTGTTTATTGACCTCTAAGAGTTCACTTCCAATTAATATCTTTTAATTAGATATTAATGATATCTAGATTCTCTTAGACTTACTTAACAGACTGTATTCCTGCCTTTTCGAGAGGTGAATAATAAGTAAGGTATCTGCAAAGTGTAAGAACCCTGCTATGGAAAAACAAAATTTAAGTAGTCTGTATCAGGAAAGACAGGACCTAAAATAATTTAAGTTATATCTCCTCAAAGTGCTCTTCATTTAACCTATTTATTATTGAGAAGATACACCCTACACCATAGGAATACTAACATATTTTAGGAAACCATTTCATCACTTTTCCAAAGCAGTCTAATGTTACACTGTGCATTTATAAGGATAATTGTGATAATGTCTTCAATTTCTACTTTTTCTTTAAAGTCATTATATTGTACCTTTTCCCTATCCCTTAAAATTAGTGCTCTCATGGTCTATTATGCTTTTTATTCACTTGCCTTTTACTTTTACATGTCTACTTTATATATAAAGAACCCTGCTTGGAACTGCTCAAAGGACTGTAAAGGTACCAGCTCATTAAAAACTCTGCTGAGAGAAGTCAGTGAATGTTTTAGAAACTGTGCCACTTTCTATTGAGAACAGAGAGTTTGAAGGCATGTGAAGATCACCCTATGAGTTTTCTATCAGAGATTTGACTTAAAAAAAAAAAAAAACCAAAAACCTGATTTTGAACTGAGGCATTCAGTTTTCTTCCAAGTTTTAATTCACAAGATTTGTAACTTGTAGTGATGATAAAGAAAACACAGGATATGAGTGGCATTATGAAATTGAATGCTTTTTTTGTGGAGATATTTTACTGTGTGAAGAGACGAAAGGAAGAATGGGCATAAACATCTCTTGAAGCTTTATTAAAACTTGTATTCAATTGTTTGCTAAAGACATATTTTCCTTGAATATTTAGAAATTTGACTTATTTGACCTAGGGAACACAGGTTTGGCAGTGAAACCAAAAATATTTATATTCGAAAGTTATCAAATCAACAAACTAGAACAATAATAGCAATAGTAAAGAAGACTAATCTAGCTATGTTTATTGTCCTGGTGCCCCAGTATGTGGGACAGGCCAGGAAAAGCACAGATAGATGAGAGCATGTGTGTGTCTGTACATGGCAGGGAGTGGAAAGTGCAAGGCAGCATTAACAGAAGATCTCATGAATCTGAGAGGCTAAAGCTAAGAATTATTCCTTCCCTCTCCCATACTACATACTCCCTCCACCTGTACTGTCTATCCTCTCCATTTCTTCCATTTTAAATACTATCAATGGTGATATCTCTCATATTTGTTAGCCTCTCCTCCAATGGTTTATAGACAGGCTCAAGACACAGTGTCTGAAACAAAGCAAGCAAAACAACAGCCTTTCCCAGTCCCCTTTACCATATCAAAATGCTGATGTAACTATTAATTTTCCCCTCAAAAATAATTATGGAAAGAGTATCCTATTCTCCCTCTTTATACTTTCTTATAACCATTCATTTTCTAACTCCTACCAAGTCAATGAAAGCATTTGGATAATGTCAAAAATAATCTCTCAGTTGTTAAATTCAAAGGCACTTTTTCTTCACTCAGCTTACTTGATTGGCTATGCAACATTTGATGCTTTCACCATTCTCTTCATCTTAAAAGCTTTCATAATCCTGCCTACTAAGACACCATTCCTCTCATTTTACTGTTCAGCTTCTGGAATACTTCTCAGAATCTTTCTCTGTTTGCCTCCTAAGTGGTGCTGTTAGGAAAAATTGACCAATTATATTGAAAAGGTAGTCTGAGAAAAGACTGAATGTCTCCCTGAATCCATTGCTGCTGCCATCTAATCCATTTTACATATGCATTCAATATTAATCTTCTTAACTAGTTAATTTAATGTTAACTACAAAGGATTACTGAGTTGCCTTCAAATTGTTATTCCCAGATCCCTTTACATAAACCTTTCTATTATTCTACAAATCACAACACTCCACTCTCACCAACTATAACTTACGTGATGGTTCATAATGTTTGCTAAGTTGAATGAGATTTATCTTCTCAAAATCTGTAGTTGCAAATTATTTAAAAATATAGAAAGCTTTCCTTAACTGTAGTCTGTACATAATTTGTCCCCTTTTGACTTATCCTCACTTACCTTTTGGTACTCTAGGTAGGATTCTTAACATAACCTTCACTTCAACATACTCAGTGGCTCCCTGTGCCAGGGCTCCTGCTGCTCTTCTTGCATGCCTGCTTCTCCCACCCAACCACATACTAGTAGTTACTAGTTAACTAGTAGGTACCAGCTATATCTTTCAAGCTCCTGCTCCGTTTCTCATCTCTGATGGTCCTAGCTGACATTGATGGTCCTTTCTCAAACTTCTTTTTCTTAATTTTCTATTATTCTACATGTATTGATGTAATTTCAAATTGTTTGTACCATTCAGCTTACTTTTATTTATATAAAGTTTTATTATCTACTATTTTTTCATGTGAAGTCTTTTCTTTACTGTTGTACAGTTAGTTTTTTGGAAAAGGGATCTTATACTATATTATCCTTCTTTTATACATTTCACATAATTTAACACAGGACCAAATATGTAATATACACTTAACAGTTACTTAGTGGTTGATTAATAAAAGCAAGTGGTTGATTAATAGAAGCAAGGAACATTTAAAAAATCACCAAGACATCACTGGATAATTCAGATCATCACTCTTTTTGTAATGATTACACTCTAGAGAGTCAATTTTCAATATCAATAATTATAAATCACAACTTTCAGTTAAATTTTATTGAATTTTGATAATTCAACTTACCATATTAAAACTGAACCCTAGGAAAGTATATTGAGGAAAGTAAACAATCCAAAAGAGATGATCTAACAAACATTGATGATGTTTGTTAGATGATGATTGATGATCCAACAAACATTGATGATCCAACAAACATTAGCACAGTTACTATTTTGATAACTGCATATGTGTACGATTTAAAATACATTTTTATATGATTAACCTCCTTACTTTTTCCATGCTCTTAACTGGTCATACTACAAGCTGAATAATTAAACCTTTCAATTTTGTATTTTTTCAGACTTATCTTTATTTTCTTATTAATTTAGTTGGTGGATTTTGCTTTCTTAGGTCCTTATTAGGTTTAGCAACTTGTTTTAATTCTTTGAACCAAGATTCTGTGCACTCGAAAATTTTGAGACTACACCAAAACTGGTTATGCCTGCTGCCTACCAAGACTTTTCTGTTTCTTTCTTGAAAACATTCAAGACAGTTTTAGGCTTTCTTAGTTTCCATGGTTATGTTAGATTATTTATTTATTTATTTTTTCTATTTTTTATTTTAGTGTAGCTAGTGAAAACAATCTCAAGTGCAATATAAACACAGAAAACAGGCTTTGAAAACCTATGCCACCATCAAAGCATCAAGGGAATTGGAATTTGTCAATCTTCCTGAAACCTAGGAGAAAGTAATCACTTATGCCATTATGCATACATTAATGTAAGTTTTAGTGTCAAATTATTTTCTAATTAGATATTTTAAGTCTAATTGTTGAAACTTGTGAGAAAAACAGACAACTATTTTAATGTGAGTTTTCAATTCTAAGATTTCTTTTTTTATTACTAACCAAAGAAACCCTGCAAGGTACCTTATCTACAAAGAATTATATCCAGTGCAAAAGGACGGACTTCACAGTTGGCATGTATCCATTTGACCTGTCGTGGAAGACAGACTTCTACTCTCTGCTTTCAGGTTTGCCAAACCACAGCGTGGTTCTGACCAAACAGATCCAAACCCACAGGGCTTTTCTGAGTATTATTCACAATTTGCTATGAATGGATGGCTAGACTGAGCTTAGGTGAGCCAGCCTGGAAAAGCCAGGGAGTCTGATAATGTATCAGCCCTGAGCTTTATATCATTAATTTTACTGCCATTACACAGACTATACCTTTGTTTCTCAAAGGTCTGATCCAAAATTCAACTATAATTTGTTATTTAGAACTTCAATATGTTCACTAAGTAGTTCTTGGGATAGTTTGTTAAGTTGTTAAAATAGGAAAATTAAATTTTCTGAAAGTCATTGCCAACATGAATTCTATTCTAGCCACAAAATATTCATGTTGTCATCTAACACCCTCTACTTTGGTCTTTCATGATGATTTCAATAGTTAATTATCCTTTCTTGGGGTGACTTAAATTTCCAGTGCACAGTTTAATGGCTAGGTTAAAATCAAAATAGTATAGTATTTAATTAAGGCAGTGGGCTTCAAGCCAGACACTTCAGTCAGAATTCTGGTGTCATTCACATAAGCTATGTAAATTTTTAAAAATTACTTAATCAAGTAATTAAGTAAACCCTCTGTGCCTCTAGTTTATCATCTATGTAATGGGATTGAAATGCTAACATCCCCATACCATGGTTGTGGAAACTGATCATTATTAAAGGTAGGGTGATGAGAACAGTGCCTAGAACATAGTAAGCAATAAGAAAGCATTAGCAATGACGATGATGTTAATGATAACATAATAAGAATGTAATAACACTAGGAAATTTTAATTTATGATTTCCTAAACATCAATCCAAGATTCTTTCCTCTACCTTATAAGGTAGATGCAAAAAAATGCCTGTACTTATAAACCTTAAATTTACATGTATTCAGAGAATAAGACTAGAGTGAAAGCATGTCAAATCTGTGTTCTCCTAACAGCATGGTTTGTCATGCAAAATATTATTTTCTTGGCTGTTACATTGTTCTTTAAATGATAGCAATTTTTCTGTGCTATGCTAATCAGTTCATCATGTCGAAAAGTAGAAAATCACAAGGATGAAATATTTATTTGAAATGAAAGGATGATTATAATAGAAAAAGATAATAAAAAAAGAAAAAGAAAAACATGGGGATATAAAAAGTATTGCAAATATATAGGGGAGCATTCTTTAACAATAAAAACAATTTCTAATGCAAGAGAGATTCATAGATCATACAAAAATTGCTATGCCAATGGAGTCTTAAATATCAGAAATAAAATTGAAAAATAAATTGAAAAATAATCCATGAAATGAATAATCTTTTAGTTATATGACAAAAGAAGGTCAACATCAAAATAAGATACCCATTAACCTAATGACATTTCTGGAAACACTTTCATTTATAAATTCATTAAATATTTATTGAATGGCAACTGTTTTCCATGATCTTTTCAAAGTGCTCAGAGTTCATCAGTAAATAGAACAAAGGACCCAACCCTCTTGGAGTTGATGTTGTAGTGTGCAGTGAGCAGAGGGGCAGGAAAAGTGAGAAAGGGAAAGAAAATAGACAAATTTTGAACATAATAAATATGTGTATTATGTTGTATGTTAGATACAATAGTAATTTACAGTACATTAAAAAAATAAAGTGGGGATTTAAAGAAGGCAATGTTTTGAATAGAGAAGTCACCTCTCAATGATTTTAACAAACACTTAAAGGGCGTGAAGATTTTAGTCATGCAGATACCTGGAAAAAACTGTTCTAGCCAACTATAGGACAAAGCCCTAGGATGAGGGCATATTTGGAAAACATCAAGGGGGGAGGGATAGTGTGCTTGGAGTGGTAGGGCTGATGGGTGAGTAATGAGTCCCCAAAGTCAAATTGTATGTAGTATTCATAGTCAGTGAAAGGATTTTGGCATCAATCCTGAATAAATGGGGGAGTCATTGGAGGGTATTGAGCAGAGAAAAAACAAGAGTTGGCTAATTTTAGCAATATTATTTTTACTGTGTCTGTGTTGGGAATAAGTGGTAGAGGGCAAGGGTGGCTAAAATGGAAGCTAAAATACAGTTCATATTGGACTAGATAAGAAGGGGGAGTTTGTTGCTAAAATACTGTATGATGAAAGTGCTGGTGATGAAAGTTTGATCAAAAGCCACCATTGGTTCCAAAAATTCAAGGATCTTTAAATTTGCACACCCAAGTGAGTAGCAAAGCAAGGGCTGGGGAAACTACAGGGACTAAAAGTTCTCTCACTTACAGGTTCCAACAGTTTGCCAATGTAGAAGAAAACGGTCTAAAGACGTTCAATAGTTTGAAAATCAGCAAGAAGAAGAAAAGTGGGTCTGGTTCTAAATCTTCACAGGATGAGCTCATATCTTTTATTTGGCAGAAGTACATGAACGGATGGCGAGTTTAAACTCCCCTTAGTCACTTTGGACATAAAAACATGGAGGTGCACAATGAGCCATCTGAACTGTTTGTGTGTATGAAGGAAGTTCTTCGTACTGAACTTACTTGCTTTCTTCCTGGTGTGAGAAGTCCATTTCTTTCATACCATTAAAAAATAGTTGCTTTATTTTTGAAATCTTAAATATATTAAAGAGACTAATAAAAGCAGCATGACATGGTTATTTGTCTGAAATATTCCTTGAAAATTGAAATTGAAATTGAAAGGATTTTCAAATATCCTATTAAATGTGCATTAAATTCCATCTTTCTTACTTTTGTATAAGAAATTGATACTTATTGATTCAGATATAGGAGTAATGAAAATGTATGGCATTTAATAAGCTATCCTTTCCTTCCCTCTCTCTGTCCCTTACATTTTTTCCCTCCTCATTCCTTTCCTAACTTCCTATATCCCTCTTTTTCTTTTTGTTTTCCTTTTCTACAAATATCAGGCTTTGTATCTTAAGATCATTCTTTTAAATTAAAGAGAAAATACTTAAAGAAATTGGTGCTATGATAGAAGTTTGTAAAGAGGACAGTGAACAAAAGACAGAAAAGAACAATGACAGGAATTACAAATAAAAATGTGAAAGGGAGTATGGAGGTTAAATATCAACAATAAAATTATTTAAAATTCAAGAAACATAGTTTAAACAAAAGCAAGAAGAAAATAATAAGTTCAAATATTACCACGCATAATCCTATAACAAATAAATATTGCTATGAGACAATACTATTGTTTCTGAAATTCTAATATCATTCAGAACAAGATACGTAAAAGAACAATAATAGAGCTAAACTTCAGAGGAGTATTAGCAAGTATAGAACCACTATAGAGTCTAAATTCCAAAAACATAAGGACATTTTGAAAATTTTTATGTATCTTAAAACATGTGGAGAGAAAGATATTAGAAAAATAAGCAGCCATGATATACACACAAAATGAATACCATATGGTATTCTTCATTCACATATGATATCTTTCACCACTTCGCTCCTGAGTATAATTCTCTAATCATTTTCACCTACTCAGTTCCTTATTCTCAACTTCTGCTGAGTTAGAATAGAGTCAAACTCCTCAAATGGATATAAAATAAAAGACTTTCATACCTCCCACAAAGCAAGCTAAGTGTTAGAACACCTTTTGTTCCTTTATATCAACTAGAATAAAAGTATAAAGAGAGACTGTCATAAAACAGATTAAAAGGTTATCAATAAAGGCAAAGGAACTGTGAGTAGGAAAAATCATATCACCATATGGAAGGATTTTAGTCACTACTAAAATGTAAAATTATGTTAAAATATGAATATGATTTGCCTTTAGAATAGGGACTAAGTGGATTGCTATTTCAATTACAGATGATACAGCTTTTTGGAGTTTATGGATTTAAAAATAAAGTTAATAAGCTGATGCTATGCCATCTTCTAACATGAAATTTGTTTCACATTAAAATAATTATTTTGTTTATTTGTGTATAAAATAGATTGCCCAAATAGGACAAGACAAGGTTCATTCCATGGTATGAGTGGTTACAATACTTCTAAGGTGGTGAGGTAGTCACATTTTATTTTTCTTTGTTTACCTGAGTACAAAGTTAAAAAAGGTTAGTATTCACAAAATAGCCATATAACATTTGTTTCAGTTTCCTACATCCCTGCCATTTTTTCCTAAGCTTCACACACTCTTACGGAACTTATTAACACTCATATCACAATATCCTAGACTACCACTGAATGGTATGTTTTATTCTGTTTACCATCTTAGTAAATTAAAAAAAATAGAGTACATTCTCACTCAAGAAAATTTGGGGAAGAGATTATGATTTCAACTCTAAATAAGTATCCTTTGATACTTTATGCTTAACTCTCGATTTACACCTCTTCCACTCAACTCACATTTTATATTTATATTAAGATTCAAGCAACTAGAATTACTCTGTAAATACAACTGCTGAAACCATAATAAACATCTACCAGCATGCGGAGATGCGAATACTTAAATATGTAAATTAAAGTGTCATGTGACTCAGTTCAATTAATATGAAACCCAATTTTATTACCAAAAGGGCATTTATTAATCCCTTGCGTCTGCTAATGTACTAGTCTCTATTTAGTCTCAAAGTGAGCTTACTAAATTCCCTGTCTTTTAGGAGTGATATACATCTTATTACTGTAAAGTGACATTATCAGCTTTTTCTATTAAAAAACCCTCATCATATATAATTCCAAATTTTGTGGCAGCTTAAATGTGGAAGATTTAGAAGGCTGCACATGTATCCTACAATGCTGCTGGACTCAAAATATTAAAAAAAAATTTTTTTTTTGCATTGCCATGAGACATTATGTGAACCACATGAGATGATTTCCCTCAGTGCTTTAAATCTATGACCCATTTATTTTTCACCCTAAATGTTTTTCTTATTGGGTAAATCATTGTAGCCACCAGGTTTGACTCTGGATAATTCTTAACCACAATGAAAAGCAAAATTCACCTTAGGAAAAATAATCAAAGTTTGTTGTATTGCATTTATTTAAAGGGTAGACAATAGGTTCTGAAAACATGTCATAGTACCTCCATGGAAACATCAGCCACATTATTTTATAACCAGATCTCACAAAAGAGGTAACTTACAGGTAGAGAGGAAAGAGATACTGAGAGAAATCTGAACAGGAATGGTAAGGAGACATAGGCTGTGCATTTTATTTGAGAGGTTTCCCTGTTAAGAAATTGGCTTCACTACCCAGGATTTCCTTTATTAAAATAAATGGCAGACACTATAGTGATTCAGTATATCTTAGTACGCAATATAGCATTGTGCTTAAGAATTTGAACTCTGATGTCTGAAAATAAAGATCGAAATCCAGCTCCAAAGCTTATTACCTGAGTAACATTGGGTCAGGTTTCAGACAGTGAAGATAATTGGTGAGAGTACTAAATGAGATCATCTAAATAAAAGTGCATGATTCTGGAACGTAGTATGTACTAAAGAATTCAATCCTCCACTTTTCTCTCTGCTTCTTAACTTGCATGTGTATGCCTGAGTGTTGTGTGTTTCTCTGAGTGTGTCTGTAGCACTGTCAATATATCAAACTTTACGGATATTGGCAATGCTAAATAGGCTGCAAGAATAGTTTGTATTAATATTAACTATAACTCTTTTTGTTACAGAAAAAAAAATAATTGAAGTAACTACTACCTTCCTGAATTAAAAATAATCCATTGTGTAAAGAAAAGACATTATAGGTTTTAAGACCTTAATAGTTCCTTGTCAATTAGAAGATTTACTTAGTAGCTAGGTAATAAATAAAAAGAACTAATCACAATTATTTAAGACATAAATCTTATAGATTTATATTGTGGATCAAGTTCTGGTGAGTACTAGCATTAAGGTTTTTAAATTCCTTTTTTTTTTTTTTTTTAGCTTAGGAGCAGAAACATGATGCTACAACAGAAATAAAAAAATCTTTTTATGCCCCAAAGAAAAATTGATATAATTGATACAGAAACATGTAGTCACACTATAATACTATCTCAGATTATAGATGGGCAGAACTATGAGAACAGTTAATACTTAGGTCTATTAAAATTTTTCCTTAAGGCTGGATATTGCAAAAGTCAATTATATTTTCCTATTTCATATCCAATATTTGACAAACTACTGTCCATAATGTTGTCTTTAAAACTATGCTTATACTTTTTTAGTAGTCATTATCTATAACAAGAGACAAGAATCTTAATATATCTTAATGGATATATTAAGATTCAAATCCTGCCCTCCCTACTTCCTTGCTGTCACCTTGGGCAGAAGAATTATGTCAATTTCCTTATTTTTATATTGTAGACAATGGTGAAAGTTCATAACAAGCTGTAATGATTAAATGAAGTGGTTCATATAAAGACTTGCATATTACCTGCACACATTGAACATTTAATAAATATTTTTCATTCATTATTATTTAGTTATACTGTCATTAATTTTGCTTTGGTACATTTATTTTACTTTTCCAGACTAAGTTCTCTATATGCTACATTTTTCTTTTGATAGTTTAATTGTACTTTTTTTAAATCAAAATTTCAGTCATCCTGGAAATTTCTTCTTTTCTCAATCTTGCATATAATCAATCATCAATTACTTCCTATTTATATCAGGTAATGCCTTTTCTACCTGCCTTTTCTTTCCAACTTCATTCCCAATGTATTAATTCAACTTTGATAAACATAATAGTTTTCTTACCAGCTTCCTTAATATTTGTTTCCTTGTCACTTTCTCCTGACTATTATTATTTGAAATGTCTTTCATCTTTTATTACAAACTTATTCCAAATTGTTAATGGTTTACTATTGTCTTTATATAAAAAAACAAACTTAAAGTTTCTAAAATCTGGTATTTACATACCTCTTCGAACATATTATCCTTGATTGCCCTTTGACTTAGAATGATCTCTTCATTGATCATTTTGTACCACATCTTTTTTTTTTTTTTTTTTTTTTTTGAGACAGAGTCTCGCTTTGTTGCCCAGGCTAGAGTGAGTGCCGTGGCGTCAGCCTAGCTCACAGCAACCTCAAACTCCTGAGCTCGAGCAATCCTGCTGCCTCAGCCTCCCGAGTAGCTGGGACTACAGGCATGCGCCACCATGCCCGGCTAATTTTTTTTTTTATATATATATTAGTTGGCCAATTAATTTCTTTCTATTTTTATAGTAGAGATGGGGTCTCGCTCAGGCTGGTTTTGAACTCCTGACCTTGAGCAATCCGCCCGCCTCGGCCTCCCAGAGTGCTAGGAT
>VSMD01042539.1:0-205711 GCA_008750895.1 Mirza zaza
AAAATAGCTAGAAGAGAAGAATTGTGATGTTCTTAACACAAAGAAAAGATAAATGTTTGAGGTGATGGATATACCCATTACCTTTATTTGAAATATTACACATTTATACATGTATCAAAATATGACATGTACCCTCAAATATGTACAACTGTGATATATCAATAAAAATACAAAAAAGTAAATGTGCTTTATTTGTAGAAAATCTAGGTTTTTAGAATTAGTGAACCTTTAAAATTCCTATTTAAAGGTAAATTTCCATTAGAGAGAAAGCTTAAAACAATAGCAATGCAGGAAGGCTTGCTAAAACTTGCAAAAAATGTACAATACGTACATTTTCTTTTAATGTTTTGAAATAGAAGTGACTTCAGTGTCAGGGACAAAGGTATGTATGGGGAAAACCCAAATAAATAAAACATCACTTGCCTTCATAGATCTCACTGTCTAACAAGGCTTGTAGGTTTGTAAACCAATACTTTCTACAATAAAGAATCCTTCAAAGGATTTAAGGAATAAGAGACAAACTTTGACCACAAACTTAAAAATATAGATAATGAATGAGACAGGAAAGCTGCACCCCATCACAAACCAGAATAGAACATATAGATTAGAATACAAAATAATTTGGAAAATAGAAAATGAAACAAGAATAGGCCACTAGAGAGATTTATTTTAACTATAGTCTTTTAAGTTTTCTCCATAATTGCATAGTGGGTAGAAATTTAAAAATCAATATTTAAATTTGTGTTTTAAATATTTAAATTCATATGAATATTATTAGTGTTCTTTGCATTTCAGAATTCTCTGGGTAATCAGAATACCCCTGGTTATATATAAAGGGTATGAAACTTTCTCACAACTAATATTTTGGTTTACAGATCAAATAAAATTAAGAAGTTAAAAAATGCTGCTTAAATAAGAAATATTTCTGCCAGGGAATGGTACACTGTGCATTGCATCCTAGACTGAAAATGATTATTTAAAGTGGAACAACTAAAATATATCATGGATAAAAAATAATATCACATATTTTGATACTGGCTAATTTTCTGTATGTTGACGAATTGAATAATGACTGATATTATATCGTGATATATTACAAAGGAAAACATTTTATTTAGTCAGTGGTGTGTTTTATTATATTTAAATACTTAGCAGCAAGGCTTTTAATTTATTGCACATGATGTTACTCTTGATATAATCTTTTTATGACGTACTTATATTTTTAGAATGTGTATTTTGATATTGTATAAAAATTACTACTAATAAAAATATTTGTTTTATCCTCAAGAGAGCTGGAGTATTACAAGAATGGAAAAACAAGCACCACATGTACTCACCATCAAATTAGTATTAATTAATCAACAATTATATTCACAATTAGTAGTAACATTCATCGGGTGTTGGGCAGGTGGGAGGTGGGAGGAGGGATGGGTATATTCATACCTAATGGGCGGGCATGCACCAACTGGGGCATGGACACGCTTGAAGCTCTGACTCCAGTGGGGCAAAGTCAATATATATTACCTAAACATTTTTACCCCCATAATATGCTGAAATAAAAAATTTAAAAAGGTTTGTTTAATATTGTTTAATAAATCATTTAACAAATTATTATTTTAGTAACCTGCCCAACTGCTTTGAATTGTATTGGAATTTGCTTGAAATACATGTGGAAAATTAATAAATTAGAATTAATCTCACAGTGATCAGTGAAATAATTTTAGGGGCTAGAAATGTTTTTTGTCTTGTTTGAGGACCCGGTGGGATTATTTTCTCATTGAACACACTAAAAATTTTAAAGGATAGTGAAAGTTACACTATCCACTGAAAGAATGCTATAAGGAGGAAAGGAAAAATTGTCGTGTGTTTTATTCTCACTAATTTTATTTTAGAAATCATAGTAAATATAGGAGAATTAACAAGAAATATAAATGTTCATCATTTTCATATTTTCATATATAAAATAACATATTCAATCATTTACCACATACATTGTGTCATTCATATATATATTTTTTTTTTCAGCTTTTTTTGTAACTTATTCCTGGGTATAGTCTGGATTTGGGTGATAACAAACTCACATAATAGAATATTAATTATGGAAGCAAAGCAGACATGATGGGTCTGTTATCTGACGTGAATGTTGGAGAAAGCAGAGACATATGAACCGCACACTGACATAGGTGTAACAGAGCTGTGCATCAAGAGAGGGCTTAGAAGGGAAAATAATCAGGGTGTCACCAAAGCCTAAGGAAAACACAGGCCCATTATGGTGATCTGACATCAGAATGGGAAAATAGGAAAACCAGAACTAGAGGCAAGCCAGAATCCAGACGGTAGGTGTTGACAAAGAAGCAAACGATGGGAAGAAGACCAGTTACTTGGACAATCCTCTTTTTCCGTGTGTTTCTTCTGTCAGGCAAGCACCCTTCAAACCATGAATTTGCACTGAGAATCCCCAAAGGATGATACTCATAACCCAACACCTAATACTGTGGAGAATGGTACCCCTCCATCCATTCAAGATATAGATATAGACTGCAATTTAAATTCTGCTCATCTTTTTTTTTGTGAGTTGATACAAACTTAATTAATTATTAGAAAGACTCTAGATGTCTAAACCACAATAAGCTCAAGTTTAAAAATGGTAATTTTGAAGAAAAAACACCCAGAATATTGAACAAATTATACCATTATACGTATTGATATTATGACATTTTTTAAAATCTACTTTCTTAATGGGAACATCAGTTCTACTCCTCAGCATCCCCAGTTAGCTGCTGCTTTACAATCCATGTGCCTATTTGAAAATAAAGCCCACGTAATTGCCATCAACCTGAAACTTTGTCTCCCCTACAGAGAAGATAGAGTCTCCCTGGTCGATCATCTTTCCATTCCTGTCCCTACCACCTGTACATTTGTTTTCATCACCCTGCAACAAGCTACTTCCTTCCCTTCAGGGTAGTAAAAATATTTGTCCCTTGTCCAGGAAAAATCCTTCAGTAAATTACAAATCCCATTTTCACAATTTGTTTTAATTTGAAAACTTTGTTAATAATCCATTTTTTCTATGTCTGCAACTTTATCAATCTATTTATCTATTTACCTATCTTAGCATTTGGACAGATTTTGTGATATTTTAGCAAGAGGTATGAGAATCCTCACTAAAGAATACATACATATTTTCGGAATATATTTTAATAAGTCTTCTTTGCTAGAACATGTCATCTAGGAACTGGAAATTGGCCAACCTCAAGGCTTAGATAAAAATAAAGATGATTTACAAATAAATGGATGAAAATGTGAAAAAATTGGTGTCAGGGGAGAGAGAAAAGAAAAGAAATTCCATGAAAGGTTAAGTCAAAGAGAAACTCAACCTCTCATCTCTTCCCTCCTGCCTTCCTGGTTATTTGACCCAGATGTGGTAGAGCAAAATTGGAAGTGTCTGATCCAGGTCACTTGAAGAATAGAAGAAGATACTCTTTAAAACGTTTTCTCAAAAACTAAAATAAATTAAAAGTATTCCAGAAAATCAGCTAATAATGTAACCATAACCAGGGGACATAGGGGAAAAAAAGTCTAACAGGGGATTTTGAATTATTTATTATGGACATACGATGTTAATATTCTCCTACATGTATCTTACAAAGCATTCTGTGAAGTTCACTATGTTTACTAATGCTTTTGTGGAAGTTTGTTTATTCATAGACTAAAAGAGATTCTGTATGTTGTCACTTTTTAGATAAAGAACCACGAAACCTGTGTCCACAGCTATCAAGATTAAAAAAGAAGAGATTACACCAGGTTCTTATTCATGTTCAAGGTTATTCCATTAACAACAACAAAATAGCGGCAACAGTATGTGTGTATGCCCCATATATGTATGTGCATATAAACAGTTACTACATACACATAAAACAACACTCTTTTTACTTTATTTCTCCTTTAATTGTCACAATACCACATTTGTCTACTTCACACTCAAGATTTTTGAAAAGATTCTATATGCCTTTATTATTGTTTTATTTCTCCTTATCAGGGGACCTGGGTTATGCTCTTGTGTTATCCTTACCAAACCTATGTACAGTCTTCTACCCCATTTCCTACTAATCCAATGCTGAAATGTTTTCAACTGCTGAGAAAAAAAAAAACTAATTTCAAGAAACAAAAAAAAAGCCCTATACACTTTTTGTAATGGCAGGCATATGTCCAAGAAATAATACAAACCTTATTCTGGAAGCTTACTGAGAAGTCATTCTTCCTTAGAAAAGGGACATGCTTTAGAGATGTGTGTATAGCTGCTGCTATGTTTTGCTTCTACTGTCATAAATGTAACAGGAGATTTAGGGCTATAGCAGCCATCTTGTGGCCACAAGCAATGAACAGTTAGGTAAGAGACAACACACTAAAGAGAAGAGAGCAAGGGGGTGGATTTTGAGTCATGGATCATGACCTTGTTAACCTGCCAATCCAATTCTGAGAACACCTCTTTCCAAATGACAAGTTAACCAACTCTGATTCTTTCACTTAAAAAAAAATTCTAACTGATGCAAAGTACCAGTCAAATGCATATATTTTAATATTGAGTCCTACTCAGTTGAACTTAGGTAAGCAAATTATCAAAAAATAACCAGAAGTGAAAATAGAAAACATATCTAAAACAATATTAAAGATTCGTTGACTAACACAGAAGGAAAAACTATGGCTAAACGTCAAAGACTAAATCATGAGCTAGGGGAAGTGAGGTTGAATTAAAATGCAAGCAGGGTACATTTTTTTTGTGTGTGGAAGAATCCCTTAACTTGCGTATGCATATCACCAAAATAATTTTCAGCATATCATTAACCCTTCGGTTTTTTATTTGTATATTTTGGAAGTCTTGTTTTTAATTACTGAAAGTTTTTGTTTTCGATTTCTTTAATATCGTAGACTATTATTTTCCAATAGACGTGGTTTTTTCCAACACACATCTATGGAAGCAAATTATATTTTTATCCCTCTGTATATATCTTCCTTTTTATGTTGAGCACAATTTCCCTAGAAATTGGTTTCCCTGTTTGTTTGTATTAACAACTTTGTTCCAGTTTGATGCCTATCTAAAATGTTTTTTTAACATGTTGACAATTTTTCTTAAAATATTGATGAGTTTAGAGTGCTTGTTTATATTTATAAAATATGTTCAAGATTGTTCAATATTTGTTGCTTCAATTGGTTTCTCAAGACATGTAAAGTCACTTTTACAATACAGTAAATATAGATGATAATTAAATGAGTCTTGGTCATCATAATTCACATCCATGCTATTTTCTGTGTCTGAGAGTAGTTGCCTTCCAGGTTTAGAAGATCTCTGTCCATCATAGTATTTCATGACATCTTATGTGGCATTGCTCTACTTTTTTCTCTCATCATAAAATACTGAAAGTGGAATCTCCTACAGAAAAATGTTCCCATACCTTTTTTAGATAAAGCTGTTCTCTCTTTTTAAATGTATTTTATTTTAGAAATGAATGCTGCATGCATTCAAACTGCTAGCTAGGGATCAGTCATCATTATATATTTCTACTGATGATCATTTCTCTAATTTCCACTAAATGACCCTTAACTACAATTTCTCCTATTTTATATCTTTGGCAATTTTTTTCTGTGTTTCATAAAAATAACACACTTTTCAGGTTTTCACTTATTTACCTATATTGAGATCTGATTCTTTTAGCTCTGTTATATTTTTCCATCAATCAAATACCATCCACTTTATAACTTCCAGAAGTATTTTAATGCTTCTATTCTGTTATGACATCCTTCCTAGTATGTCACACTGCTATGAAATTATTTATTTTTGTTATGCATTTTGTCATTTCAATGGCATTTCATCAAGGAGGAAAGATATCATGGGCTAGACCTTTCTTTCCCCCCAAAATTCATATGTTGAAGCCTGAACCCCCAAGTGATTGTATTTGGAGATGAGGACTTCAGTGAATAATTATATTTCTTTTATGTATCAAGAAAAACCTATCCCATGGTAGTGGGATATATTTGGCTTTTGCTATGTCAAATGTACCTTCCTCTTTAGAGGATCTTGGCATTGAGTCCACTAAATTTTCACAATTAGAAATTCCAGATTTTTTAGAAAGAAAAAAGAGACAAATGGATTCCCATACTAGAAGCAAAAATATCCACTATAGCTTGTGAGAGCAATAGGAAAGTGGGAGTTGTTAGGAAGCTGTTGCAGCGGTCTAACTACATCCATTGATGATTTTATTGGGATTGTAGCTAAGGAGAGCAATAGAGGAAGCTGTGTTTATGAAAAATTTTGGATGCAATATCAGCAGGACTTGATGGTTTAATAGATATGGTGAGTTAAAAACAGAGATGCATCATAAAATTGTTGCCTTTTACAGAGATGAGGGAGAACATATTTCAGGAGAAACTCAAAAGTTTACTGTCACAATGTTAGATAAGAAAACCTTGTAATGCGGATAGGTGGAGCAGTGAATGAGAAAATATATCTGTTCCTGAAGTCTCCATGAGGATATATAGTAGAGCTGGGAATTCAGGGGTCAAAAAAGATAAGTTTTAAAGCCATGAAATATGAATATCAATTGGGGAGTGTGAGTAGAAGGAAGAGAAGAGAGACCATTACAGATGTTGAAGACTTCTGTCATTAGTGAGACAGTAGACAGGGATCATCTGACAGAGAGGAATTAAGGAAAACAACTACAAAGAGAAGATGAAGTCAAAAGCTGGGTCACAGAAACCAGGAGAAAAGTGGTCCTAAAAAGGAGCAGTTGTCTATAATATCAAAATGTGCAAAGAGCCAAGTAAGATAAAATAATAATAGTGTCATTAGTGGTTTCAGAATGTGAAGTTCAACTTACAAATTAGAGTCAATTTATACTTAATGTATCAATCTCTAGAATTTTTGTTTATGAAAAAATAATGGAGCAACTGAGACGATAACTTGACAGGTTGTGTGGACAAGGGGAGGACTGAGTTTTTTGTTCATTGTGTTATAAAAGAGTGTAAAGGCAATTTATATGATAATTCAGCACAGAATGAGAGATGGAGAGATACTGTCTATCGTAAAGACAGTTGGCTTTTTATTCTTTAAATGTGTAGTGTCTGAGAGAGTTAAGTGCCATCAAGTAGTAAGGCCAGGTCATGAAATATCCTGTCCAAGACTGCTAAGAAGCAAATGAATTACATAGCAATGTGAGCTTCTTGGCACAAAACCTACTGAAGGACCCTGTTGAAATGCAAATGACTTTATTATGTTGAATCACATTAAACTTCATAAATAGTATAATGCACATAAATCCTAGGAAAACTGTTTGTGTTGAGAAAATAAAGTGAATTAATATGAGAGCATGCATACATTAGATAATGCCTATAAAGCAGCTTTATAAATATATTGCATTTTATTTGCCATTTACTATTTACATTTACCTAGTTTTTTATAAAGCAATCTATTCTAGGGATGTGAACTGGCAGATAATGAAAGGTGAATATTTGCATCTGATTATAAATGTGAACAAGATAGAGAAAATAGATTTATTTAATAAGTAAAACTGATGAAATGTTTATTCCTTTATTTTTTCAGTGTACTAATATTTTTTATCAACATTAGTATTCAGAAAAATATTTTTCATTAATAATTTATTCATTTAAATGTTTTGAAACAATAAAAGTTTTGAACTTTGTACTTTTTAATTTTATTTTTGAATTGACATACAATAATTGTGTACTTTTATGGGATACATAGTCATGTCTCCATACTTATAATGTATAGTGATCAGTTCAGGGCAATTATTATATCTGTCATCCAAAACATATACATTTCTTTGTGCTTGGAACATTCAATAGCTTCCTTCTAGATATTTGAAATTATATATTATTATTAACTGTATTCATCCTATAGTGATATGGAACACTAGTGGAACAATCAAAATTTTCATGTAAATATTATTTTTAAAGTGTATAAAATGTAAACAGCTCAAGTTGTATAATTAACCTGAAAAATATAAACAAATTGTCAACTACAAAACAAATCACTGCTTCTGATAAATTTTCTCTCATATCTGTGAAAGAATCCAACACAGAGCTGTTTTCTATCAATGATTTTTATAACCGTTAACATCAATGCACTCTAGCTGTTTTCTATCAATGATTTTTATAACCGTTAACATCAATGCACTCTAGCCAAAGACCACCAAGAATAGACCTGAGATTATTTCTTCTTGCACTGAGAGAGAAAACACACACTATGGGGAATTGTGGGTCATTTTAGTAGGTGGATATTAGAAAGGACTATTTACAGGATGTGGGCTGTGCTCAGTGACTGTGGAGAGGGTTTTATGGAGTAAAGGTTTCCTCTGAATTCATTATTGTCAGGAAATGGCAGTAATTCTATAATTGAGTATTTTAATGTCTTATTTAGAAGAAGGGAAGACTAAGCCAAGGCACAGCTATAATTGGTGAAGAAACAACAATCACTCTTATTAGCAGGGAGAGGGGATTGTTTAGTGGTTTTTGGCTTGAACAGTGGTCAGGTTTAATCTGTGTGCAGACCTAATTAGAGAGTGCTGCTGTTTTTGTACCATGGTCACAGTGGTCTTATCTGATATTTGAACTTTTGCAACCACTGTTGTTACTGTTTAGAGGGTTATAAATAAGCTAGATATATGGATACTCTGCAAACCAGCCATTCCACTTTTAGGTATAAACTTGAGAGAAATATGTACATATTTCCCCAAAACACTTGTACAAGAATGTTCTTAGGACTTCCTTTTGCAATAGCTAAAACCTCACACACCCTAAGTGTACATATTATTCAGAATGGATAAGTAAACTGCTGTATATTCATACAGTGGATGTGGTTAGGATATGATTCCTAATTCCTGGTATTTACACCTTGTATAATCACCTTACTTCAGAGTGAACTGGACCTAAAAACTGACCTCTAACCAATACAATACACAAAAAGTGATAGGGTTAAACCTTTAAAATTAAGTAGTAAAGAGACTGTGGTTTTTTTCTTGCTTGTTCTCTCTCACTTCTTCATGGCTCTGAGAGAAGCTAGCTGTCATCTTCTGAGTTGCCCTGTGAGGAGGCTCATCAGGCAAGTAACTGATGTCTCTGACCAACATCCAACCTGGACCATGTGAGTTAGCTTGGAATAAGACTTACCCCTTCTAAAGCTTTGAGATGACTGCCACCCTGCCTCATACTTTCATTGCAATATTTAGGCAGACCTTGAGCCAGAGTTGCTCAGCTAAATTTTGCCTGGATTCCTGACCCACAGAAATCATGAGATAATAAATTTAAAAAAATGACAATTACATGAAAAACCTTGGGCAAACATCACAAATATAAATTAGAGAAATAAAACCAGACACAAAATGGTGCACACTATGTGATTCCATCTATAAACAGTCCCAAAATAGGTAAAACTCATCTATACCATTAGAAGCCCAACTAATGATTATTCTTGGGGAAAGAGAGTATCTGAAAATTGTCATAAGAATTTGTGGGTCTGTTGCTTATTTTTATGAAAATTCTTAAAGCTATTTGCTTTTTTAATTTGTATGCTTTTCTGAATGTATATTCTACATGGGTAATGATTACTTTCACAAAAATATCACTTTCATATTTTATTCTTTTCTTTACCTGCTTTTGTCCATAATTTTATTGCTGAGGTTTTCTTTTCATGTCTTTTATTTTTAAATAAGTCTTTAGATTTAAATTATTTTTAAATCTAACTACATTTTTTCTACTTGTAAACAATTACCCTTAGACATTTGTTTTTATTGTGATTACTAATAATTTAAGATTTATTCTTCTTGCTCAGGATGGCTTTAGCTCTTCTGGGTCTTTAGTGGTTCCACATAAATTTTAGGATTTTTTTTCCATTTCAATGAAGTATGTTATTGGTATTTTGAAGGGAATTGAATCTACAAATTGCTTTGGGGAGTATGGACATTTTAACAATATTGATTCTTCCAATCCATGAGCATGGAATATCTTTCCATTTTTCTGCACGTTCCCTTTGATTTCTTTAATCAGTGTTTTGTAGTTTTCAACGTGGAGATAATTCACTTCTTTGGTTAAGTTTATTCCATATATTTGATTTTATTTGTAGCTATTATAAGTGGGATTACTTTTTTGTTTTCTTTTTCATATTATTTACTGTTGATATATAGAAATGTGACCAATTTATGTATGTTGATTTTGTATCCTGAAAGTTTAGTGAATTTGTTTATTAATTCTAAGAACTTTGTGTGTAGTCCTTAGGTTTGTCTACATATAAATTATATCATCTGTGAACAAGGATAATTTGATGACTTCCTTTCCAACTGGATGCTATTTATTAATTTATCTGATTGCTCTCGCTAGAACTTCCAGTACAATATTGAATAAGAGTGGTGAGAGTGGGCATCCTTGTCTTTTTCCAGATGATACAGGAAAGGCTTTTAGGTTTTCCTCATTCGGAATAATACTAGCTGTGGGTTTGTCATATATGGCTTTCATCATGTTGAAGTAAATTCCTTCTAACCCAGTTTTTTGAGAGTTTTTATCATGGAGAGCTATTGACTTTTATTGAATACTTTGTAAGCAACATTTGAAATGACTGTATGGTTTTGTCCTTTGTTCTGTTGACATGATGTGTCACATTGATTCATTTGTGTATGTTGAAACATCCCTGCATTCCTGCAATGAATCCTACTTGATCATGATGAATAATCTTTTTAATCTGTTGTCGAATTTGGTTTGCTAGTACTTTTATTGAGGAGTTTTGCATCTAAGTTCATCAAATATATTGTCCTAGAGTTTTCTGTTTTTGTTGTGTCTTTGAGTTTGCTATGAGGGTGATACAGGCCTCATAAAATGAATTTGGGAGTATTCCCTTCTCCTTAATTTTTTTGGTATAGTTTAAGTAGGAATGGTATTAGCTGTTCTTTGAATGCGTGGTAGAATTCAGCAGTGAGGTCCTGGGCTTCTCTTTAATGGGAAACTTTTATTACTGTTTCTATCTTGCTGTTTGTTATTGGTTTATTCATGTTTTGGATTTCTTCCTGGTTTAATCTTGGTAGATAGTATTTGTCTAGGAAGATATCCATTTTTCTAGATTTTCTAATTTATTAGCATATAGTTCCTCATAGTAGTCTCTAGTGATCCTTTGCATTTCTGCACTATCAGTTATAATGTCTCCTTTTTTATCTGTGATATTATTTATTTGACTCTTCACTCTTGTTTCCTTAGTCTGGCTAACGGGGTGTCAATTTTGTCTACCTTTTCAAAAAAATGACTTTTCATTTTTTTGCTCTTTTATAATTTTTGTTTCAAGTTTATTTATTTTTGCTCTGATATTTATTACTTCATTTCATCTTCTAATTTTGGGTTTGGTCTCCTCTTGATTTTCTAGTTCTTTGAGATGTATCATTAGGTTGTTTATTTGAAGTTTTTCTACTTTTTTTATGTAGACACCTAATGCTATAGACTTGCCTCTTTTTAGTGCTTTTACTGTATCACATAGGTTTTTATATGTTGTGCTTTTCAATTTTCTTTATTTTGAGAAATTCTTTAATTCCCTTCTTAATCTCTTCATTGACCCACTGGTCACAAACGACAGAGCTGTAGTAACCCAAACAGCATAGTACTGGCATAATAAACAGACATAGAAAACAGAAATAAATTCACACATCAATAGTGAACATACTTTGACAAAAATGCCAAGAATATACATACAGTGATGAAAAGACAGTTTCTTCAATAAATGATGCTGGTAAAACTGGACATCCACATGCAGAAGGATAAAACTAGACCCTTATCTCATATCATATACAAAGATTAAATCAAAATGAATTAAATATTTAAAGTTAAGACCTCAAAGTATGAAACTGTCAAAGAAAACCTTGGGGAAACACTTTAGACCATTGATGTAGTCAAGGACTTCTTGAGTAATATCCTCAAAGCACAGGCAACCAAAGAAAAATTGGGCAAATAGAATCACGACAACCTAAAAGATCTACACAGCAAAGGAACAATCAACAAAATGAAGAGAGAACTCACAGAATGGGAGAAAATATTTGCAAACCATCCATTTGACAGAAGATTAATAATTAGAATATATAAGGAACTACGGCAACTCAATAGGAAAAAAAAATCAAACAATCCAATTAAAAAGTGGGCCAAAGATCTGAATAGACATTTCTCAAATGAAGACATAAAAATAGCCAACAGGTATATGAAAAAATGTTCAACATCATTAGTTATCAGAGAAATGCAAATCAAAACTACAATGAAATATCATCTCACCCAGTTATGGCTTTCATCAAAAAACAGGGAATAATGAATGTTAGGAAAGATGTGGAGGAAGGTAAACCCTTCTACACTGTTGATGGGAATGTAAATTTGTACAACCACCATGGCTAACAGTATGGAGGTTCCTCAAAAAACTAAAAATAGAAATAAGTATGACCCAGAAATCCCATTGCTGGTATATAAACAAATTCGGAGAATTCAGTATATTCAGTTGATATCTGCACTCCTATGTTAATTATAGCACTATTCAAAATAGTCAATGTTTGGAATCAACCTAAGTGTCCAACAAGGAATTAATGGATAAATAAATTATGGTACATACACACCCCAAAAAAGAATACAATCCTGCCTTTTGCAGCAACATGATTGGAACTGGAGAATATTATGTTAAGTGAAATAAGCTAAGCTCAGAAAGTCAAATCTCACATGTTTTTACTCATATGTAGGATATAAACCTTAAATGCAATTGATTTCATGGATATAGAGAGTAGAATAATGGTTACCAGAAGCTGGGAAGGGTAGTGGGGAAGGTGGAATAAATTGGTCAATGAGTGCAAAAATGTAGTTAGATAGAATGAGCAATATTTGATAGTGTAACAAAGTGACTATAATCAACAATAAATTAGGGTGTACTTTAAAATAACTAAGAGTGGAATTGGAATGTTCCTAACACAAAGAAGTGGTAAATGCCTAAGGTAAGGGATACCCCAATTACCCTGATTTGATTAATTTACATTATATGCCTATATCAATACATCACATATATCCTATAATGATTCACAAGTATTGTGTATCCATAATAATTTTTTTAAGAAAATGGAAAGTAAAGAAAAAAAAAGATTTGTTTCTACCATTTTAGTTGTTTTCTTTTTTACCATGTTTTTGCTTATTTCTACTGACTGAATAAATTTTATTTTGTTCAATATATCTGCCAATTAGAATATTATAACTTTAATGTTAATTTTTGAGGTTGACTCATAGTATATTAAAAACAATACTTTAAGTCATTTTCCATATCCTAATTCATAGTTTGATAAGTGAGCAGGATTAATCAGTAGGGAACTTCTGATGATAATACATTGGTCAAAAGAAGGGGAGATATGGGATTCAAATTATTGAAAGATCAAAATTAATAAGTTATATAATGTCAGAAAAATTTGTAGAGATTTATCTATGTTTCTATTTATATGAAGGCAATTGTTGACTGTATTACCTATTTATAAAGGTAAAAATGAAGTGGTCTGAGAATCTGGCAGTTGAACAAGTAGACTTTAAGTTCTATAAAAGGCTTCTCTGTGCAGATATTACTTCCATTTGCCCTGATAATGGGTTTGCACACCATGCATTGATGATATAAAGAGAAAAGCCATTTGCAAATTAAGTAAATAGCACTTAGAAAAGTAGCCACATGTGGTAAAGCTAAAATCTATTCAGAGAAAGCCTGTAAATGATTTTAGGACTAAAATGAGAAGTAAAACTGACCATAAAACTTACTAAGATGTTCAGGTTCTAATAGCATTTAAAAAAATAAATATCCATAATTATTTTTGAAATTATATAAACAACCCTAAAAAAAGAAACAAGTTTATAAGGGCAGTGAAAATGAAAAATAAACAGATGAGTCATTTTAATATTAACTGGTGCATAGAAGAGTTAATAGAAAGTAATTTCCTAAATCTTTGCAAAATTTACATCAGAGGAACTTAAGATGGTTGTGCCACACTGAGAAGAAAATCAAGTAACATTAGATTTATCATCCAGGAAAGACTTTACAATTGCCAGGTTACCTCTATATATTCTCTTTTTTATAATGAAAATGTAATGAAGGGAGATGAATTTAAGAGTTTAATTTGATCACAGAGATGGCCAATTTTGTACAATTGTCCAGGGGTAACAAATTCTCTCCAAGGAATTATTCCAAATCAACAGAGGAAACAAAGTACGGGGGACAACTGTGTTTTGCATAAATACATGTTTGAAAACATCTTGGGGTACTTCATGCCTTATTTTCTTTCTTGTCTATGTTAAGATATCAGTGTTAAAAGATTTCTGTTCCTTTCTCACCTCTTCTATTAGCAAACGATAAATCTTCTTCTTTTTGGAAATACGAAATTCTTTCAATTCCAGATTTTTAAAGTAAAATTAGGATTGTAGGATTTGAGCAATTTTTTGTAAGCAAATTATTCTATTTTTTAAGCTCCAAATAAATGTGAACACACATTGTTTGAGATGACAAAACTGCATACATTTAAATATACATTGCTTTATTATTAAATATACATCTATGTTTTATGAATTTAGTGTTAAATATACACATATGTGTTTGTCTCTTTTTGTGAATCTGTATGTATGTGAATGTGTGTGTATGTGTATATGTAAAATTGAGCCTTAAGCTAACTTGTACTTATCTGTTTTTATATTTCTTTCACTTATTTGGCAAACATCACTCTACCACATTTTGTTGTTGTTGAGAAATAGTGTTTTTGAGCTTTTAGCAACTGATACCTGAAATTAACTTTTTATAGGAAAGCTGCAAAAGTTGATTCTCCATTGATTAGAAGAAACATGTTAGCAGCCTCGATCTTTTCAGAGTAGCTGATGAAAAGGAACAGGGATACCCTATACATATCAATATCCATTACACAAGTAATGGCAATAATTTTAAAATAGGAGTTTTATTTTTCTAGAATGAGCTTGGATTGGATGTTTGGTGTATGTGTAATAACTTGTATACCCATTACACAAGTTGGTCATTCATCAGCATAAATCTATGATTTTTAAAATTCACTTTCATAGCTAGCTAGCTAGTTAGCTATCATCTATAGCCTGTAAGCATATTCTAATGCTTGAACCCTCTGTATCAACACAGGTGGAAATATCAATAATTGAGAAAGCTATCTGCAATATTCAGGATCCTAAATATTATTTGGGTTACCTAAATTTTCACTGTTTGAAGGACAAATGAAAAACTAACCAAAAGGCAAAAGAAAAAAAATGGGACAAATGCATTGCCTTAGATATAATATCATATGACCTTAAGATTCCTATTAATGAAAGAATTTGGTATTCAGATTAGCATATTAAAATATAAATTAGGAGAAAGTAGTTGTTTAAATGGTAGATAATGAAACAAACTGTTGTAAAAAGATTTTATACAAAATGCTTTGAAAGTGATGCTGCTTTCTGATGGCAGAGGACTGACCTAATTAAGATGCCTAACTAGATTGAATGCCTACGTATTTTTGGTCTGAATTCTCTAAATAATTTTATGTGATGGCAGTTAGGAAAATATAAAGACCACGGGGGATTGATCTTATGACCTCAGCTTCATTAGCTGAATACATTTAATAAACTAAGTTAGCAGGGTCCTAGTAATGGCTAGGACACTTGTCATCATTACTCATCAATCCATGTAAAGACATTTCACTATGATGAAAGTAAAAGCTACTTCAGTGATTATGTCCTTGAGTATAAAAAGAACAGCTCATTTGAGCCTCTTTCACTTTACTTTTAGATTTATATGAAGCTGCACCAACATCCTCTGATCTTTATTCTACTGCTTCTTATCTCATTATTTCATAAATCACAAGTGTGTATCCTGTTATGACCCATATTATAGAGTATATACATTAGAGATTTTTAATCAGTTCTTTCAACATTCTTTATTTATATGATATAATATATTATATCATATATTATATGATATAATATTATATCAGTTGTGCTGTCCTCATTTTGATATCCAGGTATCAAGAAGATTGGTGTTACATTATCATCAAAATATTCTATATCAGATAAAATCTCAAATAGAGTATCAAAATCCCACATGCCTTGAAACATATCCCATGTGACAAATTAGACATAGTCACTGGCAGATAGTAAAAATAATATTAACTATTTAGAAGTTTAAATTCCTTTTTGATTATGGGAATAAAAATCAGCTATATAAAATTAAGCAGGTATTAGCAAGATATAGGCCTAGGATATCACCAAGCTCAAAGTTTCTGATAGGTCATATTTAATTTTAAAAAAAAAATTAATTTCACAATAGTTTTAGTATACAAGGGCTGTCCAGAAAGTATTGAGCCATGTAATAAGTTCTTGTTATACTCACACTGGCTGGATACTTTCTGGACGGCCTTCATAAATGTGACACCCTATGGGATCTCCTACTTTCCAGACGAAGTTCTTCTTATTTCCATTATATAGCAACAAACCAGTTTCTCCTTAATAGTCAGAATCAACCTGCTCAACAATTGCCTATTCAATTCAATGGCATGAGAATCGCAGAGGCCAAGCAAAAATTTCAACTTCTAGTTCAAGGGAATCGTTTTTCTCTTCCCTAGTAGAACAGTCTTCATTTTGGAGCAAAGATTGTCAGATTAGGGAAGCCTAACAGAATGGAGACAGAAAGAATATATTTTGTTAGTAGATCCCTAGGAATAATAGTGATAGGAGCCATTGTAGTACCCAAGAATAGCTAGATACAGATTTTGTACTTTGGTAAATGGGTTTCCCATCATATTAGGTGGGCATAAATTTTCACATCATTATTGGCTGTTCCCTTAGATAAGATGAGCTAAGAAATGTGAGTACTGCCATAAGGATGACAAGCAATCTCCGTAAAAGACAAAAAAATAACACATTTGCCATTGCAATGATTATAGCTACTGTTGCTACATTTCTTTTTATTTGCTAAGAACAATGTCTCTTCCTCAAGCTGCATTATTTGGAGAAGACGGGCGGGGGTGAAAATCTATACTCAGGATAATAAAAAACAATCATTACAGGCTGTGGCAGGAGCTCATATCCAACAAAGTTGACTTGTGCTGCTGAATCCATGTTTTCCCTTCAACTTGCGGTTTGACTTACTTTGCTAACCTCTAATTTGTCACCTTAGACATTATCTTTGATGGTGCTAGTATACTACTTCAGCTTTTTGAGTCAAGGTACAGACTTTACTATCACTTCATAGACCCCAAGATTAGAGACAAATGTAAACACTATACGGGTCATATAGGCAATAGTTATTCAGTTGCCTGGCTGGAAGTACAGGACCCCGTTTTTTACTATAGGGTAGACGTGGAAGTTTTCAAGCATTTATATCTACTGCAATTAGGCACATGAGATAGATGATGGTGTTGGTTTCTGAAAGAGGCCCATATGGTTCTCATTCTTAAAACAGATATTTGGGAATAGTTATTTTCAAAGATAATATAAAAATATCCCATATGTTGTACTATAAAGCTTAACAGACCCTGGCAGAAAGAATGGAAGAAGAAAATTAAAGATTTCCTTGGGCGAGTGTGGATGAAGTACTACTGGCATGGGCATTCACAGGAATCTATTCTATAAACTGAGTTATATGAAGCACAAATGGTGGATCAATCCTTGTTGCTCACCCCCAACCTTTGGTAGCATTGATGCATATAATGACATTATCAGTCTCTCTGGTCGTGGCCTTGAAAGTTGTTGCTGGATGTCCTTTGTATATGGATTTGATTTCTTCTCTTTTAGCCAAAGTATGAAACTGAGCATCCTCCATGTGCTCTGTGTATGTAGACATTATTTGAGATCCAAGTGGCTCTGCGGGTGGGACAAATACTCAAATACCTCCTGCCCAAGTCCAGGGAGTAGCTCCTATGAGTCCAGTCCTTTAGTTTGTGCCATTCCATGATATACAAGAAGTTCTCTCACGTCTGGAGATTTTCACAGGACAGCTCTGTGCAGGGCACTGTATTAGGTAGCTTGGTCTTCAGAGGGCTCCCACCATGTAGGGGTCCTAGAGCCTAGGAAGCCCTGAATCACCCTTATCAGCTGTTGAAACTTGAAATAATCCTCCAACAACCTCGTTCTATTTCAGGAATGTCATGTTGGAAAGCTCTGTGTGTCCTGTGGGAGGATGGATCACTATTCAGCTGCCTGTATCCAAATAGCCATACCACTATGCTGAACAAGGGACCAAGTTCACCTGAGTTCTTCCTAGTGCCTGGAGCCTGTCCTTCTGTGCAGGGATGACCCAAGCTTATTTGTGGCTTTTCTCTTTCCTGCCTTTCCTTTACTTGCTTACTTTCCTTCTGTTCCCCATAACATTTCCATTTGAAGCCCATTTTCACATATGCATTTAAGTGCAATTCTACATTTAAGAACTTAGCTCATTATACCAGAATTCCCCATAGTATGTGATTATTTGTACTGCAAACAGTTTTCCCGAAATTGACTAGCTTCTTATACTGTTCATAAAAAAAATTTATAAGGGGCTTAACATTTTCATAAAGAAGGTTAAGATTTATATATTTTATATATTTTGGTTGGGTTACTTCTTTACTATTTTGAGAAAAATAATTGCATCTTTTAAAGGTGAACAAACACTTTTATAAAATTTAATGGTGTGGATGAAAAATTGTGGAAGACAGAATATGTTTTTATAAATGATAAATATGCTTTTTACCATAATCCTAAAATACCATCTGCCAAAGTATATTATTTTGAGTACCCAATAAGTATTTTTTGTATTTTGGTTTCTTTTCCTCAATGCTTTGGTTTCTTTTCCTCAATGTTTTACAACATGCATTGTCCTCTGAGCCTGTTCTTTCAGAGGATATTATCTCTTGTTAGTTTTCAAGGATTTTCACATTCATAGCAGCTGATTTTTTACTACAAGTTTTATAACTCTAAAACCATTAGGAGAACATCAATGCTTCCCTAAATTGTTTTTTTTTTTTTTGGAGAAAATGTAATATGTTTGATGAATTAAAATAAAAAGATGGAAACATAACAGCATATTGGATTACTTGTTAATTTTTCTTTCTCAAATGTTTTATATTGAAAGGGATTGATTTGTGGAGTACATTTTCAAACCAATTTCACCTTTGTTTCTAGAAAAACTACATTTTGTCCTAGAAAGATATTGACATTTCATCAGAGGAAATAGATTCAGAATTGCTGCCCAGTAAAATCTTTCTTAGCAATAGTTCTCTATCTTTCACCAAAGACAATGCAATTGACCTTGGGTCGGAGGATAAAAAGATGCCATTATCAAGTGACAGAATAACTGGTTGTCTTCCCCAGCCAACTTTTTGGCATCACAGAGTTTTCTGAGTCAACCTTTACTTAGAGGAGGAACTAATCCAATAACCATAACAACTTAAATTGTACAATTACTTTATCTTTGCCAATTTAAATTGGTGGGTTTATCAGAAACAAAAAACAGAACTTCAAACCATTCAGACATCATAAACATGAATGAAATAGGACTTAAAAGAATCTTGCTATCTAAAAAATCACAAGTCAATTTCTTATACTGCAAATTGTTTATCTTTGAGCCCTGTCTCATTTAAGAATAAGAGGCCAGAATTCACTTAAATTATAATAGTTTCACAATAGCAACTCAGAAATAAACTTATTAGTTATCTCTTTCCAAATAATTATTAGAAATAATCTTCCTAAAGTAGAAAACATCTAATATCTAAAAGTAACTGTTTAATTTCTTCAGAAAGAAATTTTTGTTTTAAATACAATTATTTTCATCATCACATTATATTAAACAGTAAGGATAATGCATGTATCTTAAAAGTTCTTATCTTTTTTCTTAGGAAAATATACAGACCTAAGATAATCTTATAGGAAAATTCACAATAACATAAAGATAAATGAGATGAAACTGTTAGGAACAGAGGGTATGAGTATATTTTCCATTTATTCTTTGGAAGCTGTTAGAGTTTAGCTCGATTTAAGCATGCTGTTTCCAACATTAAGATAAAAATGAGCCCTGGTTCTTGTCTTTACTCAGTCATTGATCAGTTGTGTCATCATGAACAGGCCACTTATTTCTCTGAATTTTTGCACGAGGAAATTAAACTAAATTTTCCCAAAGATCCTTCTAGTTGTAATTGTACAAGTACTTATATGTGTTATATGAAGTAATTTCCACTGAAAGTTCTAGGTTTATTTTATTTAAAAAGCATGTCATTTGAGCCATGTAAACAATTGTCTGAAAAAAATATTGATATTTGATTTAACATCTTTACCATACATATATTCAGGACTACACTGATGCTTGTAACTGGCAGTGAGAGGTGGCAGCATTTGAACCTCAACCTTGTATCCATTTTCTACCTAATGAGATGGCTTAGTATATTGTCGTGGGTAAAAAAATGGCCTCTAAACAATGCACACAAGCTAATCCCAGAATTCTGTGAGTATGTTACCTTGCAAGTCAAAAGAGACTATGTGATTAACTTAAGGATCTTGAGATGGCAAGATATTATGGCTTATTCAGGTGGGGCCAATATAATCAAAAAGGTCCTTATTAGTGAAAGAGAGAAACAGGAGTGTCAGAGAAAGATATGTGAGGATGGAAGCAGAGATTATAGTGATGTGATTTTTGGCCACAAAGATGGAAGGGACCACAGACTAAGAAATGCCAGCAGCCTCTAGAAACTTGAAAAGGCAAGAAAATAGATTCTCACCTAAAGCTTCCAGAAGGAACCTGGAGGGTTGATGACTTATGGCACATTAATTTTTAGCCCTGTGAGATTGACTTTGGGTTTCTTACCTCAAGAACCCTGAGATAAAAAGCCACTATGTTTGTGGTAATTTATTAAGCAGTAACAAAAGACTGATAAGATACATTTTCATCTCTACCTCTTTTTTTTTTTTCTTGTAAAATGGAAGCAATAAAATAAAAGTTAATGAAACCTGGATCAAGTTTCACCTTGTGATTGCTAAGTTTTTTATAATATAGTATTTAATTACTTTAGGGTTCTAAATGTATACCAATAGGGTTGTTTGAAGAATTAGGAAAAAACAGAAATAGAAAAATACAAATCCATTATCACTTCTGGAAAATAATTAAAGTGAGCAGAGACTATTATTTTTCTATATGCTCCTAGCACCACATTTATCCATCAACCTGCATTGAAGCTAACATACTCTCTTCTCTCCTATTTCTATAGATAATCTTCTATGGATCTTCAGCTTATATATTGATTTAAGATTGAAATGCCTAGTAAACACTGAATGAAAATATTTTCTAAGTAGATATATTCATCTACAATTTTAAAAATGGACATATAAACCTAGGAGTCATGAACCTACAAGTAGTAGTTAAAGCTATGGAACATGATAATATTACTCAAGTAGCAAGTATAGTAAGAAAGAGAAGAGATTTCTTGGGTATGTCAAGATTGAGAACTTGGAACACAAAGAGGACCAGAAAAATAGATTGAGAATGAGTAGCTGGTGAAGCAGGGGAAATAACAAAGTGAACACACTGTTTGAAAGATAATGTAGTTATCAACTTGTCAAATGTTGTTGATGCATTTGATGAAAACTGAGACTTGATCATTTAATTTAACAATGTGGAAATTATTGGTTACCTTGGCAGAAAATGACTTGGTGACAAAACAAACAAAAAGTGTTTTCTGGCATGCATTCAAGGCAAAATGAAAAGCAAACAAGCCAAAAAATATATAGACAACACTTAAATTGGGAGAAAATGTAAGCCAAAGAAATTTTGTTTCCTTTTTATTTTGAAGATGGATAAAGTACAGTTTGTGCTGTATGGGAATTATTCAATTGATGATCCAAGAAATAAAGGAAATATAATCATCAGGGGGGGATGTCAGGATGGGATCTACAGAACAACTGAAAGGATAGTTTAAAGCATAATTAATCTAATAATTACAAAAAGTAAGGAAGGTAATGAGCACATTTGCAGGTGGTTAATGTGATTCTGTGGTATGAAAAGTGAAAAATATTTTTATATTTATTTTTAGCTGCTCAATAAAGTGGTAGAAAGGATACACTGAGACTAAAAGTGAATAAGAGGTTTTAAAGAAGAGAGGAGGAAACTGAAAGTCATCAAGGAAGGTAGTAGAAGACTGAATGGACTACAGAGATTGCATGCTGCACAGCATCATGTAAGGTTAGAGGCAATGTCTTCAAAAGCATGCCACTGGGCACTGGTATATGTGAGAAGGAGGTGGAGAGAGTTGAATTTATCCAAGGCGAGCAAATAATAAAGGGGCATGGGAGTTAAAGTCATATGCAAAGAGATGATTTTAATGATTTATCATGAAATCTATGATATAAAAATCTACTATCTTCTAATATATATATACACACACATATATACACATACATATATATACATACATATATATGTACACATATATATATATACACACACATATATATGTATGTATATGATTGATTACACAAAACAGTTATCTTGGGGATTATGAGGTGGGTGGCCCTGAAGTTTAAGCTTCATGTTACATTCACCTCTCTATTCTCCAGTAAGATATGAACTATAAAATATCAAGAACTTGAGCTGTTCCCTGCTACATCCCTCATATTTTTATTTCCGCTGCTTCCTTACTCTTATTTTATTCATTGCCTACCACAAACCACTTTCTCTGTTCCAGAGTTTATATGGCAGGAAATAAAGCCTGTAAATAAAGTCTGCATATTAGGAGAACTAATGTGCAGACTTTAAAGTTTCAATATACATCAAATAAGTATTACAAAATTTGAAATTGAGAGAAAGGAAGACCAATTAAATATTCTAAAAAGATAATGGTTGTATTTTTATTAAAAATAGAGGAACAAGCCTTCAAATTAAAGAGTATATTGTTGTAAGCTGAATTTTAAATAAAACTTACTCAAGTCACAATTATATCAAGAATAAAATATGTAAATCTATTTTTTGACTACCAATTATGACTTTTTTCTGGAATATTTTAATTAATCCCACCAAGTCTCCACTCAGTATTACTGGAGTATCCATAATTTTAATCTAATATGATCTGCCAATTCTCCCATCTACAGACCTATGTTCATGTGTGAGACGTTGACACAACCTGGTCCCATCAAATATTTCACCAGAAATTTGGAATTTTGATTAAGATTCTCATCCATTCTCTTTGTTCTCTGAATTAAGGAAAGGTACACTTGGGACTATAATGGAGGCTTTATTTCCTGCCATATGAACTCCAGAACAAAGGAAAGTAGTTTCTGGTAGGAAACATAAATAAAGCAAGAGTAGGGCAGCAGCAGAAATGAGAAATATTGGCTATATTTGAAATGATGAAGTACTTGGTTCCAGCTATCCCAAAGACCTCTCCAAAACATATAGCCTATAATAAAGAATTCTCTTTGCATGTGATTGTTTATACTGAATAAACACTATGGCAATCTAAAGAATCAAGAAAAATAAAATGGTAAATGGCTTACAAGTATATTTTAAAAACTTTTTATGTGTGTTTCCTATTTCTTCATGTCTTTGTAATAAAATGTTATAAGAACTAATGTTATAAAAGTATCATATTCTCAGGCAAATGAAAAATAAAACAAACATTATAAACTCAAATAGTGAGGGCCTGTCATAGTGTATTTTCTGTTGCTATAATATAATACTATGAACTGGATACTTTATAATTAACAGAAATTTATTTAGCTCACAGTCCTGGAGGCTAGGAAGTTTAAGAGCATGGCATCAGTGTCAGGCAGGTTTCATGCCTTGGTGGATGAGCAAGCCAGAGAGATGCCCCCGGGGCCAGATTTTCTGTATAGCATCTTACTCTTGTGCTAACTAATCAGCTCCCAAGACAAGGACATTAATCCATTCATGAGGGTTCTGCCCTCATGACCCAGTCAACTGTTATTAGGCCTCATATGCCAACACTGTTGTATTGGGTATAAAGTTTCCAACCCAAGAACTTTTGTTGAATACAAATCATAGCAGGGCCCTTCTATTAAAACTTGAAACAAAGAGTAAAAATGCAAATAATTGATTTTTATCAACTCCTTACATCAAATGATGCATTGAAATTAGGAGGAAAAATTGATCAAGCAAAAAGGCTCTAAAAGATTTAAATATAATCCTTGAGTTTTAAAAAATTACAGTTAGAAAATATTTAATAGTTTTAGAAATTTTAACTAATATAATATCTAAAGTGGAATTTATAAAAATAATTTCTATGAAATCTATAATTAATATAGTTATCTTTAAGCATATGAAAATTACTTAACAAAATAAATAATATTCTTTATTATATATTATTTTTTAATGTTTTATGATCATATGAATCAACATTAAAAAGCATGTTTTTAAAATGTTCAACCTATTCTTGATTTACAATGATCAATTCTTGCTAAATAAAGAATGAAAGGATAAATTTTTAACATGAGATAAAACTGTGAACAGGCAATTTTTCTTGCAAAAAAGATTGTTTTATTCCCATCAAATAGTATCTACTTATACCATATGGATCTTTTTCTTATTACTTGAATTATTCTTGTCTGATGGAGGGAGGAATAAATGAAAATTTCCTCCAGTTCCTCAGATGTGGTGTCATTCCACAATATTACCTTCCATAAATCATTCCGTTCATAAAATGGAATGAAAAGAGGTATATATTTTATTAATGTTTCTACTTCTTTAACATTATGGAAAAATAATCACAATTTCTTCACCTAAGGAAATGTTAGGAACAATTAGTAGCCTATTAAGGTGATTACCCATATTAACCACAAGAATTGCATTTTTCTATAAACCATTAGTAGTGGTTTTTATACATCACAATATTTAATGCTATCAACCATTAAGAGATTCATGCAAATATTATTCCTATTGTATGGTAAAGAGCACCAAGTGCCTGTAGATATTAGGAATGCAGATACATAAAGACATGGTGTATAACAGCAGTCCCCATCCTTTTTGTACCAGGGACTGGTTTAATGGAAGACAATTTTTCCCCAGAATAGGGGGTTTAGGGGGAGATGTTTTCAGGATGATTCAAGCACATTACATTTATTGTATACTTTATTTTAATTATTATTATTACATTGTCACTTGCCACTCATTGATAGGGTTTTGATATGTCTACAAGCAATGGATTTATTATGGTCTCTGTGCAGTCAAACCTCTCCGCTAATAATAATCTGTATTTACAGCTGCCCCCCGGCACTAACATCACTGCCTCAGCTCCAGCTCAGATCATCAGGCACTAGATTCTCATAAGCAGCTCACAACCTAGATCCCCCACATGCGCACTTTACAGTAGGGTTCACGCTCCTATGAGAATCTAATGCTGCTGCTGATCTGACAGGAAGCAGAGCTCAGGTGGTGACATAGGGATGGGGAGCATCTGTAAATACAGATAAAGCTTTGCTCACTTGCCTGCCACTGCCACTCACCTCCTGCAATGTGGCCTGGTTCCTAACGGGCCACAGACCAGTACCAGCCGTCAGCCCAGGGGTTGGGGACCACAGTTGTATAAGACAATAAAGAATAAAGGATCCATACAGAACAAGACAGTGTAATCCCCGTTTAAAATAATTTAAAATCCAGTGATGCCAAATATTACTCAAGCATGTATCATCTATGTCATAGTAAATAAAAAATGTGGCCAAAAATCTACTTTAAAAGTTCTCAGAGCAAAGCCTACCCTATTTCACCATGAGATAAAATGCTACATTGCAGTCACCCCAAGTTGAAACCATTCTTTTTCTGGCAGGGAATATCTAAAAAGGAACAATGGTGCTAAAGCACCTCTTGTGTTTTCCTGGATAGAGCTGGAACCCATTCTACTAAGTGAAATATTTCAAGAATGGAAAAACAAGCACCACATATACTCACTAGCAAATTGGTATTAATGGATCAACACCTCAGTGGACATAGAGGAATAACATTTATTGAGTGTCCAGCAGGTGAGAGGGGGGAGGAGGGGTGGTTATATACAAACACAATGAGTGAGATGTGCAACGTTTGGGGGATGGTCACACTTGAGGCTCTGACTCGAGGGGGGGGCATGGGCAATATACGTAACCTTAACACTTGTACCCCCATAATACACTAAAATAAAAAAAAAACGATATACAACTATTCATATTATGTACCCATGATAATTAAAAATAAATAAATTAAAAAAATAAAAAATAAAATTAATAGGAACAAATTAATAAAAAAAAATAAAAAGGAACATTTTTATGTAGGTCTTTAAAAAGGGCTCGTATCCTGATAATAGCCTTCCTGATTCTGCTCTTATCTCTCCACTGTCTATATCAATACATTAGCTAAAATAATCCTTTAAATATGGGTCAGGTTATTTCACAACTTGTCCAAAGACCTTCCTACAGACTTAGTATTATTTAGCCACAACAATCCCCCTCCCTTTCTCACTCTGCTCTAGTTAAAGCAGTTCCCCGCTGTATTATATTAGCTGCACATTCTTCAGCCTTGAGATAATTTGCCTTAGCCATTCTCATTATGGAGAGCTTCTTCCGAGAGGTACCTTCTTTGTTAACTTGGCACATTCTTCAATTCTCTGCTCCAGTCTTGTATTTTCAATGATGTCTGTCTCAATTGTCCTATTTAACTCTACACATTGCCCCACCTCCACACCAGCATTTCATATCTCTCTCACATTATTCTAACTCTTAATTTACTTGTTCATGTTACATAATATAATTATTTATTATGAGTATTTTTTAATGTCTCCTCTATCTAGACTATCAGTTCCCAAAAAGCAAGAGCCTTTATCCATTTTATTTACTAAAGTATCTCCAGCAACTACAACATTGCCTGGCACGTACAAAATACTCAAGATTTATTGCATTCGTGAATGCTCTCGGTCATGTTTCCTGATGATCTGTAGTAACTATTGGCCTCCCTGAACCCCCCATTAGGAGTCTAATACTCTCATATTTCTATCAAGAGCCTATATCTCAGGAATACCCCATGGTTTAGACTCTTCTTCTAGAAATCTCACATTCGGAAATAACCATTTCTTTCTGCATTCTATTTTACCAAAGCTGTCATATAAAAAGACTGTATCACTCACTATAACTGTCGTATAAGAAGACTAAATAATTGTGGTTAGGGGCAGAGGTCCTGAAGTTGTTTTGGTTTAATTTTCTTATGCATCAGATTTTTAGGGCCTATAGGTATATTTTGAATTCAGTAAGAGCTTTGAAAATGTTGGTTATTCTTAGCTATTATTACCTAAGTACACCAACATATAAGTTGAAGGGGCTTTGGAAAAATTAAGTGAGATGATATTTACCAAACAGTAATTTCAAATCAAGTGTTTAACATAATTTTTACTGTATTTCTCTTTGTTATTGATACTTGTTGAGCAAACTCAATATGATATGATTCAAAAGCTCTATTCAACAAGCAAATATTCTGCATACCAGCACTAATTTTTTGATCTACTTCTCTTTCTAGGGTTTTTTTTTTTTTTTCTCTAAATGATGCCATCAATTCACATGGATTAAAATATCGCCTTAGCATAATAACAATGACTCCCAACAATATAGATCTGGGACAGAATATTCTTCTAAACACAGGCCCACATATCTGACCTTGCACTTCCATTTTCACATTGATTTCTCAAGGTTCTCCCCAAATTAACTTGCCCCAAAAGTTTCTTATTTCCTCACTCTAATTTTTCCTTCATCCAAACCTACTATCACTCCTCCAATATAATCTTTCCTATCTCAGTAAAGAACAACATAGTCTCTTGAGTTACTAAAGCTTGAAACCTAGGAATCATTTATAATTTTTCATTCCCTCAGAACCATCCCCACATCTTATCATTCAGTAAACCTTATCAGTTTCATCTCCTAAGTGCAGCAGGACAGTGTTTCCTCCATCTTTATTGGCATCTTTATTGGCAATACCTAGTCTTAGTTGCAATCATCTCTTACCTCTATTAGTTTAACACTCTCCTAACTGGGTTAACTCGTTAACTCTTTCTCAATCTTTTACTTTCTAGTTTACAAAATAGTAATTCTTCTAAATTTTCATATCTGATCACAGCACTCTGCTTTTTAAAGCATTTCAATGGTTTGCTACTGCTCCTAGAATAAATATGCTACTCTTTCCCTTGACAGTGTCTACTCAATTTCTCTCCTATCTCTTTCCATATTATTTTGCTCTAGCCACATAATATGATTTTCAGTTCTCCTCACATGCAGAGTTATTTCCTTCCTCAGGACCTTTGCACATGGTGTTTTCTCAGCCTGTATGTCCATTCCCCAAATCCTCACAGCACCAGCACCTCTCTCCTTAGATACTGTGTGAATGGTATCTCCTCAGCAAGAGATCTTTTCTTATCAGCCTATCCAGAGTAGCCCTTTCCTCTCCCACCCCATTATTCTTCATCTCGCCCCTTTATGCATTTCCTTTAAAGTATTAAGACAATAAGCAAAACACATTATTAGTCTATTTACCTGAGGGAATAGCAGTTGCGAGACACCTTTCTAATAGAATATAATCCTATGAGAGGAAGAAACAAGACTCCATTGCCCTGGCACAGGGCTTAGCACAATACTTACTTCACAGAGGCACTAAATTCATATTAATTAAAAATACTAATACATTCTACTTTAAAATCTTATTAAGGTGTTTTCTCATGTTTTTATAAAACACATTATTCAAAACATAAAGTTGATTTAAGAAATAAAGTAAAAAAAGCCTACTTAACTAAGAATATATATTTATACATTATTTAGTCTATGAATTATTTTATTTCATGCATATGGCTATGAGTAAAGGGGCATACAATAGAATTAGTGAAATGATACACACGGTAAATTTAAAGTCTTCATTTAATCAAAATCACAAAATTAAAATATAAATATATTTATCTGATGTCATGCACTTCAGTGGCTTCACTGGAATGAAAATACTGCTTGAAGCAGAATAACAGACTGTCTTGCATCTGTGAATTTTCAAATTTTGACCAATATCTGTCTGGCTTGAGGCTGTTGGACATCTGGTAAGTTTCACTCCTATATTTTGGCATATATTCCTTTGCTATGTTTGGGGAAAAAATAAATGTTTGCGATGTGTGACTGGAATATTTGTGAGAAATTCATCTTTGAATATTTTAACTCTTTTAATAATTTACTAATTCTCATTTTTTCTGTTAAATTAATAAAAGGTGAGATTAAAACCATGTATAAGCAGTATCAAAATATTGGTAAATGATTTTGTAAACATAATTTAGAAATTAAAAATAATTAGCAAACTATATGATTTGAATTAGTATTTTTCTGTACTTTTAATGTTTTATTATTATGCTATATTTGTTTTTAATTACTACAAGATGGAGAGAGTAAAAGAAGGTAGATTTTAGACTTAACTCTAATTTCATGAAGTAATTCTTATTTTTTTGTCTCTAGTTTTTCTTTTGATTTTAGGTTTAGTATAAAGACTGCTTTGCTGTATACAATACTAAGCTAAGCACAGTCTCTTCTCTCAAGAAATTCACAGTCTTGGAGATATAACTAGGCAGACAATTCAGTAGGTGGTAAATGCCAGGGATGCAGTTATCTCTTAGTTCTGATAGTGCTAAAAGGTCCAAATGATACAGAACCTAAGTCTTGAATATATGCATGAATCATGCTCTCCCGTGCCATGAGCATGGCAGCTAACACAGGCAAAATTGCCTTAGTGATTGTCTAACCCATTGAGTAACAATATTTCTTTTTCACTTCCAAAATAACTGGTTTAAATGATTTGGTTTTCCAATATTTGCTCTCATAAGCACCATGGTTACAAATGCAAAAGTAGATTAAATTGTCCTGTGTTCTCCCTTTTCCTACCACTCCATGAAACATTTACTTCCTAATTTCCTTGCTCTGGCTGATCTTACCACCCATATCTAGGCTAACTTAAGGTGTAAACTGGCTTTGAGAACTTACCATCATTTCAGAAATTCACTCTTTATGCATTAAGGATAATCCTCCTTTATCAAAGATCAAGACTTAGGCTAGTAATTTTATCTTTTATATAAACCTGACCTTTGAAGCAAATTTTTTTATGCCTGGTTATGGAGACTAAAATAATTCCTTTAAGCTGCAACTCCTGTTATCCTAGAGACATACAATTGCAACTCTAGCACTATCATAATTGCTATGGGCTAACTGGATTCATTGTAAGACTCCTAATCCTTCTGACTCATGTCCCACTTCTAAGCTTATTTGGTACATGTGAGTGCTATTGCGCTGTATGCTCACACAACATGCATGCTTCTCAACTGCAACCATAGCTACCTCTTCCAAAAAATCTTAGGTTCTCTTCACACTTACAAGGCCTAAAGTCACATTGTATAAGTTGTTAGACCAGTCTCTGGGAAGCCCTATTGTCATATTCTACCCAGTTTCTCCAGAAGTATGGGGCACTTTCTGAATAAATCAGACCTGTTATAAGATCTTTATTTTCTTTATCAGAAGTTTCACAATGTATTGCCCTATACCCCCCTCCAAAGAAAAGAACTTATGGGACCAGGTGAAATCTAAAACTCTTTTAAAATTAGAGTGCCTGGGAATACAGAACCAGAGCCTTCATTCACAATCCCTTTGGATTCATTCCCAAATATCTAACTGCAAATATCTATTACTAGTCTACTTTTTAAATCAAATTATATATTTATCTATCTAAATATGTAGTACCATCTTGGTAACCATGGCGATTAATCTTTGTTTCTAGGTATCATAGAGAAGATGAAAGGACTCAGCATTTTGAAAAGAAACATTTAGGAGCTTAGCACTGCCAACATCAGCACTTAACATCAACCACAGATGCTAAAGTGATAGATATACAGTGATAGTTGCCACTTTTGTATAGTCCTAAGGAAAATGCACCTTTATTCTTTGTGATTTCCCTTAAAAGGAAGACAAAATACTTTTCTTACCTTTTATTACCTCTATCTTGGACCAAATTCACTTGCTACACTGCATGATAAATGTCCTCTCTACCATTTTCTACACTTAAGGGTGATTATTCTGAGGAAGCCATCATTACCACAAACTTAATTGGAGCAGATCCAAAAGGTTGTCTGGTCTTCTGAGACACCCTGGAAAGCCACCAAACTTATAATCCACCCTCACAATTCATATGTATAGCTTTTCCAAAGATTCCACCCAAATCAAAATTTCTCTTCCTCTATTGTTGGGAAAATATGATTGAGAAATTAATGAAATGTGGCTCATAAGATCATTATTTTATTGTATAACCCAATATTACTATATTAAAGACAGAAACAGGTGTTTACAGGTTTTGCCCTGAAGGAATGTGTGAACTCAATGGTTCACTTATTAGAGGCTGCTATCATGGGAGAGCTCTCAAATCTCCAGTAGGGATGTTTTCCAGGAAGGCTTCCCAGTATCTCAAATTCCGTGAGCTTCCCTGTGTCTTGAAAGACAAGGCAAGGCAAATATGGCCCATAGAATGAGACCCAGAGACAATGAGTATACTTTGTCTAGAGACGTGCCCCGGTGGTTATAAACAACCTGTTTTATAGAGATGGGCTTTCTGCTCTCTCCTGTCTGTCTACCTTTAAGTTCACCATAACTAATCAAAGAAATATCACTATACCTCTTTTGTTTTACCTCTGTTAATTGACAACTACCACTTAGAATTTAGAAGCTAGCTCCTGAAAGATTTTGTACCTGTTTGTTCACCTAGATAGATTAGAAGCTCCTTGAGAGGACTTTTGACCCTAACTCACTACCTGTATCCCCTAGCAACTGCATTCCATGATATGCAAATATGTTACCCTGACAACTGGTAATTAATGTCTGCGATTATAAAAATCTGTATGAATCTTACCAGATTGCTGGTGTTTATGGAGATACGCCAGTCTCCTAGGTGCCACCCGCTGTGTTATATCTGATCTTTATATATATAAAACTTTTATATAAAACTATAAACTATACATTAGTCTCTGTGTATTCTTTTATTTCTCTCTGTTGCCTATCAATTTCCTTATCCTCTGTGGCGACCCCTATCTAGGGACTTGGCTCAATGGGGAGAAGTGGCTTATCTCCTCACCGGCCTGCCTCAAATACTCTTCCCCGCACTCTATTCCACTTATTGTATCTCCTTTCTTGTTTTATGTGTCTGTGTATATATATGCAGGTGACCAAGTAGTCACACACTAAAATGAGATTGCATCTGGATAATAGTAACACATTGGATACTTTCAATTTTTTAACTTATAATTTTTGTATTTTTAAAAATCTTCTATGGGTAATATGCATTACCAATTTCATATAAAGTCAAATATAAACATTGCTAGAATAATTTCAAATCAATTGTTGTGGTCGATATTGTGCATCAACTTGACAAGGCCACAGCATGTAGATATTTGGTAAATGCCAGTCTAGATGTTGCTGTGAAGGTAACTTTTTAGATATTATTGACATTTAAATCAATAGACTTTAAGTAAGGCAGATTACCTTCCCTGATGTGAGTGGGCCTCATCCAACGAGTTGAAGAGTTTAAGAGAAAAAGACTCAGATTCTCCATAGGAAGAGAGAATTCTGCCATCTGCCTACCTTTGTATACAAGCTACAACATCAACTATTCTCTAGGGCTCCATTCCTCTGGCTTGCCCTGTGGTTTTCTATCTTGCCAGTTCTCATAATCACATGAGTCAATTTCTTAACATAATTCTCTTTCTCTCTCATTCTCTCTCTTTCTATATATACAGGGTATCCCAAAAGCCTCCATACAAAGGAAAATTTTTGTGAAATTTTGTAATGAATGTTTTGTAAATAAATGTACTTTTAGCTACAATTTCCCATTTTCCCTATGTATGGTGACTTTTGGGACACCCTGTATATACATACATATATACACATTCATTTACACACACACACACACACACACACACACACACTCTTTTGGTTTTGTTTCTATAGAGAAGCCTGACTAACATATCAATCATAGAAAACTTAACATATGCATATTTTACATGTATACTATGAGAAGATGTACTAGAAATAGTCTTAAAGAAAAGCAGAAGGTAAAAGGTCATAGAAAAAATAAAAAGGGTAATTAATTTAATTAACTAACTTACTTATTTGCAATGACAAAAATTAGTATATGAGCCAAGTAGTGAATAATTTTTTTAAAAGTATTTCTTTGTCATTAATATGAACTAAGCTATTGCAGTGAAATGTCATTTGCTTAAAGGCCCCTAATTAACTCTCACTATTTGAAATTATTCTCCTAACATTTTTCAGAATGACCAAAAAAGTGAGGGGGTAGAAAAGCACTCATATGTAATCATATGCCACTTATTTTAACCAACAGGAGCGAGTTAGAATATAAAGAATAAAAGATTGGAAGAATTTACCTTAGGCCATTTCCAAAAAAAAAAAAAAATGATTTTCTGATTGAAGACCTCAAATACTTATTAGGATTTGATAAAACAGCAATCTTTCATGGGAGATATGGAGGTAAATCCTTTTGAAGCTTTTCTCTAATCCCTCAACAGCTATCTTTTTACACTATGGTCAAGTTCTGCAAGGACAAGGTGTACAGCCACACCAAATAAAGAGTTGTAGAGCTGTGTGGATTGTCTCTGGTCTGGATTTTAAAAAATGGTTTGGACTACATGAACACAGAAGCTTAGCTTGTAAAAGTCTGGATTTCGATGGAAATATAGTCCACTTATATAGGAAATGTTTCTATGTGAGGCTTTCTTGCGTTTTACACAGAACTTTTGTTTGATGTGACTAATATAAAATAATTGTGTCCCATGATTAAGAAAAACCTATCTGAAGCAGAAATGTTCTTCAGATGAACTTAAAGTCAGTTCACTATTACCCACTAACTAGAACTAACTTTATGGGGCAAAAATACACCATCTCTGTACACAAGGAAGTGGCTCTTTCTAAATATGGGATCTTAAAGACTGTCGTAGGCATGCTAAGTACTTGGAGTAATAGATAAGACAAGACAAACTGCATGTAGGTTTCAGAGATTTTAACAAAGACAGACTAAAGCAACATAGACTAAAGAATAAAATAAAATTGGCTAGATCTACTTCCTTAATAGTTTATAAGTAGAATGTATAAAGATGTAAAAATATTTAGAATAAATTTTAATTGCTATGGAGATTTAAGATACTAATTATATCTATTATAGGAGAGTAAGAAAAAAACTTTAAAAAGGAAGTTCTCAAAGTCTCTTCAAAAAGATGCTTCATTTCACAAGTATCTTGGGATATCTTCCACCAACTATCTCTATGGACAGTGAGGAAGAGGGTGGTTCTCACCAGCTGGATGTGAGGCTGAGGTTAACCTCACATGTCATCTGGCTATATCTGCTTTCAGAGAATGGGCTGTTTCCTCTGCCTTCCAAATCTTAAGCAAGGGCCTGCCTTGGGAAACTTTAACCCAGATCCATACAAGGACTGGATTCTGGGACACCTGCTTCTGGAATTCTTCTGCATGATGCACAAGAAATTTAAGAGGGTCCAATGGTGCTGCTGGGATGACGAGAGAAAACTCACCATGGCTCATAACTTTGCTAATTATTTGCCCACACACAAATTTTACCCACCTTTAGTATAAACATTCTGCAATCACTGAACATGGTATAAATACCACTTACACCACTAAAGACTGATTCCCACAAAAATTAGGGATACAATCCCAGTATCACATTTTACCCATTTTGGAGAAATGCTTACTTTTTATCTCAGTCACAAACCTTTTCCAAACTCTGCCATGAAATTATCAAATGATATTTAATAGTAACCATAAATAGGTTTAAACAGTATTAATATAACTATTTTAGATGATAGAGAATGGAAATCAGGAAGAAAATACTTATAAAGGCAAAGGAAATATATAAAGCTACTTAACTCTTCAGTTAACTCTTTCCCTCATACCTTTTGCAAAAAACAGGTCAAATGGTCAAATTTTGACATTTGTAACTTCCTTCTTCTGTTAGCTATTCCATGTAGTTTTTACCTTTATTCACAATTCACCTGACAAGTAAATCATTATGAACCAGACTTCAATTATTAGAGAGCCTAAAGTATTAGTAATCACTCCTGGGTTGGGTTAGTGACATTTTCCACTAGACATGAAAGTCCTGTTTGTGCCCCAAGAATCTGGTTAATCCAAGCATATTCAGATGTAATCTCAGTGTTTCATAGTAAACTAATTCCCTCCGCTTACTAATAGCCAAAATAAGATATCACAGTTAATGAAATGATCTCCTTTATTTTCTTTTTGGTTCAGTGGCATGAGAAGCCCAAATCATCCATGTGGCAGTCTTGGTTTCCAGTTCTGTGGACACTTTTTGTTGTACTTGACAACAACTCTTCTCCTTTGGGAACTAAGACCTCAAATCCAGCAAATCCTATGTCACTTAGAAGAAGTAATTGTGATAAAAACCTGCATGCCTTGGCTAACATGTAGCAATTGGGATGAGAAATAATTAAAGACAAAGAGGAATGGTGTCCTAAAATTGTCATTAGAGAAGGTGTCAGTTAATTCCACAAAAATACATTCAAACTTTGAAATAAGAGCTATCAAATATGACTGTGGATGCTACATACAACTTAATAAAAACAATTTGAGTGAAAAAAAAGTCAATAGAAGAGCTAGGCAAAAGAATTCATCTGACAAGTATTTAGACAAGTGGCATGGAATTGTGAGAATGTCATTAGGCAGATTCATGCACATCCAGGTAAGGGGATTCACGTGTCTTCACCATTTTCTCCCCCTCACGTAGCTTTCAGTGATGTATCCTTAAATGCCTACACGTCCTACCTGAATTAGCCCAGCCTAAGTCACCAATTTTACCTCATGTTATCTCTCCTGTGCTAACTATGATCCGAATACAATTGCATGATAAATACGTCTTGAGCACTCAGCCACATTTCCAGTTTAAGGTAGTAAACTTTCTAAAACACTTGAGAAATTTGCTCAACTTCTTAGACTATATTGTTCTTTCTATGATTATGATAATGTTGTAATTTACATAATTATATTTTGTCTCTTTGACACTTTCTCTGAACACCTTTTCAAAAATTGTTCCCTCATCTATGTTGTCCTGTCTTATAGAATACCATTTAAAGTGGTTTGAGGCCGGGCGCGGTGGCACAAGCCTGTAATCCTAGCTCTCTGGGAGGCCGAGGTGGGCGGATCCTTTGAGCTCAGGAGTTCGAGACCAGCCTGAGCAAGAGCACAACCCCATCTCTACTATAAATAGAAAGAAATTAATTGGCCAACTAATATATATAGAAAAAATTAGCTGGGCATGGTGGCACATGCCTGTAGTCCCAGCTACTTGGGAGGCTGAGGCAGCAGGATTGCTTGAGCCCAGGAGTTTGAGGTTGCTGTGAGCTAGGCTGACGCCACGGCACTCACTCTAGCCTGGGCAATAAAGTGAGACTCTGTCTCAAAAATAAATAAATAAATAAAGTGGTTTGAATGGTGGTTCCCAAAAAGATATTTCCACATCCTAATATTCAGAACCTGTGAATGTGGATTAATTTGGGGAGGGGAGTCTTTATAAATACGGTTAAGAATTTGGAGATGAGATAATCCTGATTTATCTGGGTAATCCCTAAAGCCAATGAAAATTATCTTTATTAGAGAAACACAAGAGAGACATAGAGAAAGAAATAAGGTCATGTGAAGATGGAAAAGAAACTGGAGTTACGAACCTACAATTCAGGGAACACCTGGAGCCACTAGAAGCTGCAAGATTCTCCAAGAGCCTTTGGATAGAGCTAAGCCTTGGCAACACCTTGATTTCAGACTTCTGGCCTAGAGAAAGGTAAAAGAATAAATGTCTATTGCACAAGCCACAAAAGTTTGTGTCAGTTTGTTATGGCAACCCTAGAAAAGTAATCTATCATTTCTTTCTCCTCAGTGAACAAAATTTCCTACTATTTAAAAATTAATTAATTTATTTTCTGACTACCCTCTCTCATTTTCCTTGAATGAGGAAAAACATGTCTATTGTCTACATAACATAACAGCTTAAAATATATATTCAATATGTATTTGTTTTTTAGTCAATACATATTTATAATTATAAAAATTTTGCAAATTTGTAATAAGAACCCAGATTAGTAAGTGAACCCTGATCATACTTCCCAGAATAGTTACCAATTTTCAGAACTCTAAAACCACAGACTCATTTGAAATGTTCCCATTTTACAGAAGCAGAAACTAAATCTATGTTCTTCTGTCCCTATCTCTGTGTTTTCAGAGACCTTCGTCTAAGTTTTGGACACAAGTAGGAGAAACTAAATCCTTACTGTCATAGGCCTGTGGCAACTTCATCAGAGGAAGTGGACAAGAGAAGGGCATGTATATTTTTAATTAGTTATTGTAAAATAGCTCTACTGGAGGATGTTAGACTGAAATTCATAGTTCCTTGCTTTGTTTTCAGATTTCACAGAGACTCTTTCTCAATCCTGCCAGCACTCTATCTATATCTCCACATCTCATTGTCCCTAGTTATCACTATGGTCCAGACCAAAGCTCTAAATGTTTGATATTAATTTTAATAACTTGATAATGGTATATTTTTATTTCAGAATATTATGGGGGTATAAATGGTTTGATTACATGAATTGCTTTTGTACACCTTGAGTGAAAGTTATAAATGTGACCATTACCAAGATATTATATATTGTACCTGTTAGATATTATATTACCCATCCCCTCCTCCCTACATCCTGGCTGCTTGATTACCATTCAATGTTATTTCCATAGGTGCACGTGAGTGCTGATTGATTACTTCCAATTTAATAGCAAGTACATGTGGTGTTTGTTTTTCCATTCTTGAAATACTTCACTTAGGAGAATGGTCTGTAGTTCTATCCAGGTTATTACAAAAGGTATTAATTCACTTTTTTATGACTCAGTGGTACTCCATGGTATACATAGACCACATTTTATTAATCCACTCATGAAATCAATGAGCACTTGGCTTGATTCCACATCTTTGCCATTGTGAATTGTGCTGTAATAAACATTGGAGTATAAGTGTCTTTTTGATAAAATGGCTTTTTTTTTTCTCCCTTTGGGTAAATACCCAGTAGTGGGATTGCTGGATCAAATGGTAGGTCCACTTTTAGTTCTTTGAACAATCACCATACTATTTTTCATAGAGGTTGTACTAGTTTGCAATCCCAACAAGAGTGTATAAGTGTTCCTTTCTCCCCACATCCACACCAGCATCTGTTGTTCTGGGACTTTTTGATAAAGTCCATTCCCACTGGAGTGAAGTGATATCACATTATAGGTTTGGTTTGCATTTCCCTAATGATTAGTGACATTGAGCATTTTTTTCATATGTTTATTGACCATTAGCTAATCTTTTCAAAAGCTTCTGTTCATGTATTTTGGCCACTTCTTAATGAGATTGCTTGAATTTTTTCTTGCTGATTTTTTTTTAATTCTGTGTAGATTCTGGTTATTAGCCCTTTATGGGATATATAGCATGCAAATATTTTCTGCCATTCTGTAGGTTGTCTATTTGCTCTATTGATTGTTTCCTTGGCATAATTTGATTATGATGTTATAGAATTAATGTTAAGGATATTTGGGCAAGATAAATGCCATAGAAAAGATGAAATGTCTTAGAAATGTCCCAGATAACCCAAAACATCAGGCTACCTTATAATTCCTATGTAAAATGTTCTAATACATAATTTTCTAGTTACTTAATATTAAAGCTTAATGTTCAATTTCTATCAGATCAATGATTTTGAAGCAAACAAACTTTACAAGACAGAACATGAATCCAAACCTGCTTTTAAAAATAAGGTAGTGAATAACTGTCCAAATTCAAATGACTGGCTTATCAATTCATTGCTCTTAGCCAGTTTGTCTCCCTTTCGAAATCCAAGTATTTCTTGGCCCCTAGGCAAAGATGGAACAGCTGTTGATGCAAGTTGTTGTCCAGATGGGAGAAAATTGAAACTGTTACAGCTTAAGTACTGTCCATGAAATTGTTTATATCACAAGAGTTAGATGGTCATCTGGAAGAAATTGCAGCAGTGAATTCTAATTTTAAGAAAATGCAAATATCTTCCACTAGTCTATATTTTTAAAGATTAATAGGATTGTGGTACATTTAACCTTAAAATTTAAGGAAATTAATAGTCATTATATTTCCATGTGCAGTAAAAGTACACTAATTTATGAAAATTTCAAGATAATACTATTGGTATGAAATTTAAAAGAAACTATTTTAAACAAATGACATTTGATTTTTTTTATGTCAGCACATTATGGGGGTACAGATTTTAAGGTTTCAATAAATACCCTTTCCTCCCCCCCACAAGTCTGAGTCTCCAGCATGACCATCCCCCAGATGGTACACATCTCTCTCATTATGTATGTGTATACCCACCCTCCTCCTCCCTCCCATCTGTCCAATACCCTATTACTGTAGTACCTATGTGTCCATTTAGGTGCTGCTCAGTTAATACCAATTTACTGGTGAGTATATGTGGTGCTTGTTTTTCCATTCTTAGGATACTTCACTTAGTAGTATGGGTTCCAGCTCTAACCAGGAAAATATAAGATGTGCTATATCACCGTTGTTTCTTAGAGCTGAATAGTACTCCATGGTATACATATACCACATTTTATTAATCCATTCTTGGATTGATGGGCACTTGGGCTGTTTCCACAGCCTTGTGATGATGAATTGTGTCAGAAATTTAAGGTTTAGAATATAGCAACACTAGTGTAATACAATTATAGAAAATAAGAAAATATAATATTTAGAACTTTCTCTTAAATTAGTTTAGACAAAGAATTTTAAGTACACCTTCTCCTGGAGACAGGATATAATACTTTCTCAAAGGTTATGTATGATGTGATTAATATATATAATAAATGTTTACTCAGAATTCTTTGTAAAGTTTACCCATTAGTTTTAAAGAATATACGTGTAAAAAAATATCAAAAGTTTACAAAAATATCCACGGGTTCTTTTAAGCAGCCTTAGGCATTTAAAATTGTAAAAAATATATGCCCCCTTCACTTTGCTTTCCAATTACTCCTCACCAGGAATTCATCCAGCAAAAGATCAAGAAATATTTAAAGATCACAAAATAACAGGATCAACGAATTTGATATTTTGACATTACCTATAGTAGACAAGAGATAAAATTACAAAGTTCTCACGCATTGTTATAAATAATCCTATGAGTAAAATCCTTCACAGAAACTCATTTTTACTCTTATGAGTAAGAAACTTCACAGAAATATCTAATACAGAATTTGTTGTGAATATATATATTTTTCTGATATATCTATCTCTATATACATATATATATAATAAAAGAGATTAACTTTTTTCAAGTCTATACTGATTGTTAATTGAGGTCATAAAATATTTCTTTCTCAAACTAACAAATTGTTTTTTGACATTTAGCAATTCTTAGAGTGAAATATTTTGTTGGTAGAAACAAATGCATGAGGTCCCCAAAATTAGTACATAATACATTGAACCTAAAATGCCTGATGATTTAAAATTAATTGCAACATTGAATATGATTGATTTAAAGCATAATTTAAAAGACTATTCAGCATTTCTGTGTAGTTTATATCAACAGTTCTTAACATGGCACCAAACTGTAAAATACTCATATTCTTAACCACCGCACACTCATGGTAGGAAAAAAAATTCTTGTAAATTTTTCTTTGATGAAATGCTAAAATTTCTAATTTTTTTTAATCTTCACACTTGGACACACCTACTTTTCAATGTTTTGGGTGAAGAAGTGAAGTTTTCATAAAGTATTTCTGCTGTCTAATGAAGTACAGCAGTTGTCTCAAGGTAGGATAATTGTTTGAGTTGCAAGCTCAACTAGCAACTTTTTTCAAGGAAAAGTATTCTTACTTAAAAGGATGACTAACAGAAAATCTATGGCTAGGCAGGCTTGTTTAGTTGGCACATTTTTCTCAAAAATGCATGAAATCAGCCCGTCACTTCAAAGAAGGCAACTCACACTACTTGGTGCCAATGATGAAATTCAAGCTCTCAAGATAAATTTTTAAATTTGGAAAATTTGTATCTGTCACTGTGAACTTGGCAGCTTTCTGACACTTATAAACTTGTCTGATGAAATCAGCAGAAAAGTTTAAAATGTGATGTGATTTTTTTAAAATATATATACTAAAATTTGTCAAATCTTGGAAAATTTTCATAGCACAGCAAACAAGTATTTTTTCAAATGAAAAATATAATACATTACAAAATCATGCATGAATAAAATATCCCCTCGGAGTACAAGATAATCATTAGATTTTAAAGTAACAAAGTAAAAAAAAAATTGCTGTGCTTTTAGATTCCACACTACAATTAACCTTCAAGAAACTGCCTCTTGCCAAGTATTAGTATGGTATCAAAGAAGAGTATCCACATTTATCTGAAAAGCTATATTAAAATACTCTCCCCTTATTTAAATACATTATGTGAGGTATGATTTTCTTCATATATGTCAAACCATACTCATATAGAAACAGCCTAATTGAAGAAACAAATACAAGAATTCAACTGCCTTCTGTTAAACCAGATATTAATGAGATTTATAAGAATATACAATCTATTCTTTTCATTAGTTGCTTTCTATTTTGTTAAAAATAGTTCTTTTGGAAAATATATTACTGATATTAACATGTAATGGTTTATTATTTTTTTCTGAATGCATCATTGTATAAATATTTTAACAGTTGCTCAGATTCAATTTCTAAAAGGTAAATATTGATAGATATTGCCAGATAAACAATATCAGCATTCTCAATAACTTTTAGGAACATAAGGGAGTCCTGGAACCCATGACTTTAAGAACCACTCATGTGTACAATTGTGTTTAGATCAATTTTATATGCACAAAATTTTCTTTCCCTTTTTGTGAAGTGGAAGCATAAATAAATGTAGGTGTATGTTTCAACAAAAGAATTCATGAAAATCAAATCTAATCAAAAATCTAAATGTAATGGAAATAGTAAATAATTACAGGTAAGAAAAAGATTAAAGATTTTTGGTTTTCCTCTTTGTGATAATTTGAGAAGGGATCATCTCTCTTTCTTACTTGAAACACTTCTTGGATTTGTTTCATACTTTCTCAAAATAAAAATTCAATCTTTTACCATGAAAATCTCTTTAGTATGAGTCTCGTATCTATTTGTTATTTGCCATGTGATTCCTTTAATCTTTTAATTGTTTTTGTATTATTTTTAATCGAATAATTTTAGGTATATTTACCTGATATACCTAAATACTAGTGAGTCCTATATTTCTACACAGTGGCAATTATTCCCTGTTTGTTTATCTTATATGTTGTATGTTTATCCCTAAGTACCAAGTTCAAATTACAATTTTTGAATTTTTCAAATTCAGGCATTATATATTGACTTCCCAATATAAAAATGAATATTTGATTTTCTAATGTACTCATAACCCATTATTTTGGTATACTCTGCCATTTTCCCATGCTGTCAATATTTGTATCATAGTTTTATACCAGTATTCAACTTTATCATTTTATGAAAAATTTAATTCAGCCATGTTTCCAATCATAATGACTTCTTTTTATATGCATAATTTTGTTTTCTCCATGAAATAGTTGTTATATCTGTTCACTTTGCTTGCTCTAGACTTATAACTAGTACAACCTCATAGATGTCACAAATACTCATTTATCTTCTCAAGACAACTAAAAACCTCAAGTACTCTGTTAGTTTATTATCTTAGGTATCTCTCCTAAAGATTATGGTCTGCTTCACTGTGGACTGGTTACATATCTCAGAATGAGATCTTCCTTCTCCATAATCCTAGAGATTTCTTATCTTCCATAATGGATATTCTATGCTCTGCCTCAAACTTTTTACTCTAATATTTTGGATAAGTAAACGATTTCTGACTTTCTATGTCAGAAAAAAAAAATCTTCATTCTATCTTTACACTTACTAGATAGTTTGATTGGATATGGAGTAAGAGATTGGAAATGATTTAATGATACTAAAGTCATTGTTGAATTGACTTCTAGATTTCAGTGTTACCTTTGAAAAACCTGGAGCAATCCTTGATCTTTGATCCTTTCAACATGGCCCATTTTCTCAGGACACTAGTAAGGTTTTATCCTTCTCCTAATTGTGTTCTAGATTTTCTAAATAATGTGACTTTCATTTAAAAAATAAACAACAAATAAGTGTCCTTATCTTGAGCATAAGGCCATGACATGTTCCTAGGCATAGCTTAAGCTGGCCTCTGATAAGAGAATAGAGAACTGTGCACATGACCTGCTGGACTTTGGCTTCAAGTTTCCCCAATAATCTCCATTAATTTTATTCTTCCCCAATAAATCAGTCTTCTTTGCTGTGCCGAATCTCATCAATTTATCCTTCAGTGGACTTTTTTTACCCTGGACAGCCATTTCTCTTATTTCTGGATTTTTAAAAAAAATTTTCATTAAAAAATTCCTCCTTATAACTTTTTTGGTTTTATTTCTGAAACTTTGATTTCCTATTTGTTGAATTTTTGGCACTCCCTATAATTTCTTAAATGTTATTTTATATTTTCCATATTCTTTTATTATTTTCTTTTCTTTCCTCAATTTATTTTTCTTACCTGTATGACTGTCCTGGTAAAAGATTCTATTGACTTTGTTCTGATAACTTTTAGTTTTCAACTTTGAAAAAAATTTTTTTTGTTCTCTAGATTTTCAAATTTTATACTATCTTAATCTTTTACTTTATTTTACAAAATCTCTTATATATCACTAATACTTTTCATTGTAATTTTTGGAGAATCAAATTAATAGCATACACTTGTTTTGAATGTCTGGGAGAAAGACATGAATGATTATACACGAATACCTTCTTTAAAGGCTTATAGAAAAGCTTAAAAAAATCTTTGCTTCTTTGAAAATTAAATTCTAGTGCAAGGGATCACAAACAATGGCATGAGGGCTAAACTCATGGAGTTGCCTATTTTACAAATACCCTACAGAAGCTACTCAACTTACAGTTGGGTTATTTCCCAATAAACCTGTTATGAAGTTGAAAAACCCTAAGTTGAGGACCATCTATAAATGCTTATTGCAATACAACTATGATCATTATTTTAAAATAGTTTATAGCTGCTTCCATGTCACAGTGGCAGAGTTAAGTAATTACTTCAAAGACCACATATGGACCCCAAAGCCTAAAACACTTATTGACCTCTTACAGAAAAATTTGCAGATTCCATTTTTATTGAAATATCACTGAATGAAACACTATATCTTTGGTATAATATCATGTTTTTACCAAGCTGTAAAGACTGAAATGAAATGTAATTTGGTAGTAATAAAATTATAGACTAGTTAATTATTTTAATTGTAATTTAATGCAAAAATAAATTCTAAAATTGATAGTGAGTGTGTAGTCTAGTAGTGCTGTTCATAAACAATAATTATAAATTGGAGCAGAAAAATCTAAAATGCCTGTTGGAAGCATTCCAGCTAACAGTCCCAAATAAATAATTAAATTTGTAATTAGTAGAGAATCAGTATTTTTCCAGAAGCATTTGTCATGTGAGCAGATGGTAGACAGATTCCTGTCTAGTAACTGTGAGGGAAGATATACTTTCAGAATTATGTGGGTGTTTGTTGTATAGCTGTATCTGTATAGTTGTCCTGATGTTGGAAAATAAAATATTAATGGCCTAGCAATGTTAGAATTCTTTAATTTTTCTTGAAAATGTGCAAGTTTATGCAACTGTGGTAGATTGACCTACGATATGTAGTAAGACCATTGGAAAATAGTTGTATTGCCTGTGATTTCAATTCAAAAATAATTACATATGGATAATACAAAAGTTAAAAACTACCTCTAGCTTCTTTTAAAATTTTTATTTGAATACATACATAAATATATCTAACATTAACAGGAGTGATTCTTAATATTAACAATAATCTATAGATAATTAAATTGAGTGATTATTGGCAATAACAAATATGTTCAGTTTGTCAACATATAAACATAATTGTTTTTGTAATAAAAGAGAAATGATTTTATAGAATTTGTGTTGTATATAAGAAAAACAATAATTATATTACATCAAAATTTCAATTACTCATTTTCTGTGTTTTAATATTATAACCAACATTTTATTCTTTTGTATTCTTTTAAATAAAGAAAAAGACAATAACGTAAAAAACTACAAAATTTAATATAAGCATTGACCGTCTTATTCCCAATTTTTTCTTTCCTGTCTTAGTTTGTTCCTGCTGATTAAAAAAAAAAATAGCCTTAGACTAATTTTTGTAAACAACAGAAATTTATTTATTTCTCGCAGCTCTAGAGACTGGGAAGTGTAAGATCAAGGCACGAACAGATTCTGTTTCTGGTGAGGGCCTGCTTTCTGGTCTTTGTATGTTTGGTTGTCTTCTTGCTTTGTCCTCATATGGAAGAATGGGTGTGAGATTTCCCTGGAGTTTATTTTATAAGGGCACTAAATATGGAAGGCTGGACTAATTATGAAAGTCTCTATTTTCATAATGTAATGACTTCACAAAGGCCCAACCTTCTAATGCCATCACATTGGGGTTAAAATTTCAACATATGCATTTTGAGGAGGGCACAAACATTTAGATAATGGCATTTTACCCCTAGTCCTCCAAAATGTATGTCCTTCTTGCATGCAAAATACATTAACTTCATTCCATTAGCACAAAAGTCTTAATTCCTTACAGCATCAACTTTAAGTTCTATATTCAACATATCATCATCTAAATCAGATATGGGTGAGGCTCAAGGTATGATTCATCCTGAGGCAAATTGATTTCTAGTTAGGAAACTGTGAAATCAAACATACAATGTGCTTCCAAAATATAATTGCAGGACAGGCATAGGATAGACATTCCCATTCTAAAATGGAGAAATAGGAAAGAAGAAAGTAGCAAACAATCCTGAGCAAGTCCAAAGCCTTAAGCCTCAAGAATAATCTTCTATAGCTCAATGATCTGCCCTCCATGCACACGGGGATAGAGGTGCCACCTTCAGGAAACACTGGGTTGGTCCCAAAACACTGGCCCACTCAGCTTTGCCAGGGAGTGGTGGGCCCCCTAAAGGTTTGGGCATCCCCACTCACCTTAAGGGGTGCAGCCCACAGCTCTCAGGAGTTGGAGGCTTGTGTTTGTGTCTCTCCCATTCTGGAATCACATGCTACTAACAGTGATTATTTACAAATTGATTGATGACTTTTATTACCACATATTTCATCTAAGAAGTGTTGATTAAAGGCACGATAGCCAGAGGCATTTTAAAATAGGCCAGGTGCACCAACAATAAATAAATTTGAGGTAATACATGAAGAAAAGCATTCCTCACTTAAAACCACAAGGTTTCCTATTAATTGTGAGGAACTGATGATTTCTCAGTGTAACAAACTCTGATGTATCTCTCCCTGATCATCAGAAAAGACTACCTTTACTATTTTATCTGTAGGTATTTTTCATGAATTTTCAAAACCATTATTTTTTTTACAAATATCTGCAATAATCACTTTTTTAAATATAGAGACACTATATTAATGAGGTATGCCTATTTGTACAAGAAGAGATAATGCAAGAGTACGCACTTTAATCAGAGGGGCAATAAGAGAAGAAATTTTGTTTTCATTATGTCTTTCCTAAAAAATATTTGTCCAATAATATTTTATTTTTTACCTTCTTGAATGAATATCCAAATTAATATTACTTTTTGTTGTGGCAAAAATATTTGAATGGTTTCTCAGACTCCAAGAAGAATGGATATCTTTGGGGATTGCAGGAATTGCCACTGACCCATTCAGAAAACTGAAGATCCCTCAGTCCCACAGGAGAGAGAATAGAATCCTCTCAGAGGTAGTACATCTGTTTGGTTTCTTAGACCTGGTATTTCCACTCTTTATGTAAGTGTTGTTACTTAGGGCCATGGGATAAGTGTTAGAGACTGAGAAAACTGGGACAGGTAAAACCCCATAAAAATCTTCTCTCTGTTCATTTTATGCTTTTCATACTAATAAGAGTTCTATCATAAAGTAAATTTCTGTCACTGCCTCCATTTGCAGGCTAATTATTATGCAAGGCAGGTTCCAGTGAGTTACAAAAACCTCAGGAAAAACTCTGAAAGATTATTTTGGCTGTGTAAAATCTGACTTTAGTACACCATGGCAGACTAACACTTGTCTTCCCTGAGGAACAGAAGGTCACCAGGGATTGACTTCACCAAAGTATTATCTGTAAATAGCTTATGGGATAAGAAGAAAGGAAGAGAATCGCTTAGAAGGGAGTTATTGATAAGTCATGAGGCCAGGTTTTGTGCTTTGGGGCTCTGAAATGAAGGTTTCAATGGGGAAACCTCTGAGAATGCAATTTTCTTTGGATTCTCCCGAAGGCCAGATTTGGCTGCAGCTTTGAATTTCCGGACACTTTTATGTATGTAGCTCCAGTCCAGCTAATTTTTAGGGCATGAATAAAATATTTTAAATCTCGACTTTTGTGGATTATCAAAATCAATCTTAGAACTGATTTGCCATTACTTAGGGGTAACATAAAGTTTAATTTTATGCTATTTAATATGTTTAATAACTCAGAGAAGAAGGGAGAGGCACAGTCAAGAAAAAGATATTAAAAATTTACAACACAGAAGAAATTTATAGGTTTTCACTAAAGAGTCATTTCATGCCCTAATGTGACAGTGAGTACCTTCCTTGTATATTTCTTCTAATGGAGGAAAGTCCATCTTGTGAAAAATTAAAATGACCACATTATGGCTATTCTTTATCTTTATTATAAAACTTTTTTATCCTAAAGAAAGAAAGTGTGAAATCTAAATGTAAGTTACATTAGAATTATTTATATTAAAATAAATATCCTGATCCAGTAACACAAACTCAAACTTAAACATTACTAATACTATTTTCACCTTTCTACTTCTCATCCTACTGTCTTCTTCCCTCATGTGCTCATCCTTCTGCATTTTTATCGTCTCCTTGCCTTTTATAATTTTATCACATATTTTGTTAGCACTAAACAATATATCATTGTTGTTGATGATGGTCTTGTTAAAATGCTGTTGAAATAAATGAGTTTACTTTTCATTGTCTTCATTACTGAATAAAGTGGAGATGCTTTCAGATATTCAATAACTCATATGTTTGGACTGATATGATACTTCGATGAAACTCTCATTTATGTAATTTGCTCATTTTTATACTGGGTTATTTTTTCTTATTGATTTGTAATATTCTTTACATACTCTGAATGCCAGTCCTTTCTTGATTACATGTTTAACAAGTCTCTATCTTGTCCTAATTTGTGGCTTGTGTTTTCACTTCATTTATTGTATTATTAGATTTAAAAAATCTTAACTTTAGAGTAGCTGACTATATCAATATTTTCCTGTGTATTTAGTGCCTTTTTATCTTGATTTTTAAACTATTTCTTTATTCAAGGACATAAAAATACCACCCTATACTCTCTTTTAAATGTCTTACTGTTTTTCTTTTTATATTACATTTTTTATTTTTCTAGTGTTAATTTTTGCCTAAGATGTATGTTAATGATACTTTGCCTATGTGGATAATTGATTTTCTCATTTTATATTACTGTAGAATCTACCATTCTACATTAACCAGAAGTACAACATCTATCCTATGTCAATGTTTTCATAAATACAGATCTTTCTCTTGGGTCCTTACTCTGTATATTTGGTGTAATTATTCTTTCCCATGTTATTACCCAAACTTTGTAATTGCTATAGCTTTATTCTGGACATCTAGCAGGGCAAATTCTCTTATCTAGTTCTTATTGTTCAAAAATCTTGGAGCAAGTTTTTGCTCTTGCTCTTCCTCTTTATGTAACTTTTAGAATCAAATTGTAAAGTTCCATGAAAAATACTGATTGATTGATTAATTGACATTGCATTAAATCTATTATTCAATTCATGAAGATGTTGCATTTTTTTCTAGGTACTCTGTTTATATTATAAATGGTATTTTACACTATATTTTCTAATTCTTTTATGTGATTTATTTTTGATGTTTTTTTATACCTTGCAATCTTAATAAACTTTCATTAATGTCTTCTTTTTTAGTAATATAGTTTCTAAAATAATCTATGAGACAATTGCTGTCCTTTAAACTTAAATAAGCACAATTGAATATTCAGAGAAGTAATTTGAATTCTAAAAAGTTGAAAAATTTGGTCATCATCACATGCTTGTTAGTGTTCTAACTTGGCTCAGATCTGAGTTTTCAGACGTCCAGTTAAGCGCTGCTCTTTCAGCTGCAGATAGCCCAGATGTCAGCTCATCAAAATTTCCCAAGACTCTTGCCTTTTTTCAGATGGTAGAGTGATTTTTATTTTCCCTAGTGTTCACATTTCAACTAAAGGAGAAATAAGAGGACCTAAAAAACAAACACGGCATTAGCATAAGAGCAATGTGAGTGGTTAGACTGAGGAAAGGTTGGTTGATCTAGGAGGGAAACAATCTATACAGAATCAGTCAGCATTCAGTAAGGCAATAGAAACTATTATATTTAAAGCTTTTATTCTGAAACAAATTAGATTCATGGAAGAGTTGTAAAGAGTGTGCAAAGTTCCCGTACATCCCTAACCCTACTTCTGCTCATCTTAATGCCTTGCCTAACCTTGGCACATTTGTCAAAACTAAAAAATTATCTTTGGCACAATAAGGTTAAGTAAACTACAGACTTAACTTGTATTTCATGTTTTTACACTAACATTCTTTTATTCTATTCCAGTATATAGCCAGTATAGTATGTTGCATTTAGTTGTCACATCTCCTTAGTAACTTCAGATCCGGGATATTTCTCAGTCTTTCCTTGTTTTTCATGATCTTGAACCTTTTGAACATATAGTGTCTTTTATAATGTCTTTCAATAAGGATTTGTCTGATATTTTCTTATGATTAGATTGATGTAAGAAATATTGGAGACAATACCAGAGAAGTGAATTGCCCTTCTCATTGCAGTCTATAGAGGCTAGATGAAATTCACTCACTTATCACTGATAAAATTAAGCTTGATCACTTGGTTATGGTAGTGTCTGCCAGATTTCTCTGATGTAAAATTATGTTTTTTCTTTTTGCCTACTCTCTTCATTAGAAGGGATTTAGTCCAACTTGTACTCAAAGGAAGAGCAATTAAGTACACCTCCCAGAGGATAGGATTAGCAAAGAATTTATGAACATGTGTTAAAATCATCACTGTAATTAAGAAATATTTTAGTGAATTATTTTGGGAGAATCTTTATTTTTACTTTGCACTCTTTACCTCAAAATATATTTGTCTGACTGAACCCCTTGTAATCCAAATTTTCTACCGACAATCACTGATTGTCATCGTTGAGCAGACTTTTGTTATTTCAATTTTACAATGCTAATACATAGACAAAAATAACAATAATAACTAAAACAACCACAAGTTTGAGTGTTCATATAAGGACTAAAATTATTATAAGAATATGTGAGAAAACATTGAGTTCTGTGGGTATATGTTTTTTAAATTATGTTTTAAAAGAAAATAGCAATACGTAAATGGCAAACCTTCATTAGGGTAAGTGTTGTAGTTATTCTTTTACTTATATCACCTGCCATAAGATATGACCCATGAAAAGTTTTCAAAACAGTTGAATGAAAGAGAGAATGCAAAATAAAATCTTACTTAGGTCAAAGTCAACACATGAAGGATTTATGGCCTTCAAGGGTAAGTAGAGAAAAGAGATTTTAAAAAAAAATCAGAAAGGAGAAACTCTAAGGCAAGATTTTATTTTTTTTTTCACATAGAAGAAACTATAAGCTTCTTATCAGGGTCAGGTTTCCCCAAGAAATTATAATAGCCACAAACAATCGACACATATGTGAGTGTGGGGTGGGGAGAATTAGTCATAAATCACTGAATGTGAATGAAACAATGGTTTTCAAATATTCATTCACTCACTATATACTTATTGAGCATCTATGCAATGGTACAAAATATCCTACATAGTAAAGCAATAGTAGTGAATAAAGGAGATGCACTCAGTCCTGGATTTCAGAGAGCTTCAATTTCCCATATCATTCAATATATTTGGCTAAGCAAGTAACATCTAACATAAATATTAAATAAAAATAATATAAATGCAATTGTTGATAGCAAAATACTAAGTTTTTATAAACCAGTACAAAACTATAATTAATTTGGGTGAATAATCCTCAAGGATTTGTGTATATATTCTTCTTGCTGGGGTCATGTACCATATAGCTATGATAAAAGATAGAATGATATCATGTTAAAGAGTTTGAGGTAGTTGATTTTAAAACTGCATATTACATGAATTTAAGCAACTACATACTCTCTAAACTCAAACAGTTAAAAAAAATCTATTTTATTATTACCTAAAATGTAAAACTGTGGAATCGATTGAGTGATTCTCAATGCAGAGAGGGACAGGGATGGGAATGGGGAACTGAATTACAATTCTGTACTCTTTTGAGACTCTTTGCCATAGGAGTGTATGTATTAAAGACCTAATGAGAGACTGAAAATACAAGTAAACAATGGGCCGACTGTTATTGTGTTTGACAATAAAACTGTGACTCAAAACCATGGCAGCAACTTGTCCAGAATCCAAATCACACCACTGAAGCAATAGGCCCAGAAAGGTTAAGAGTAGGTCAATAGCTTCCTCCCCACCTCCTGCAGCCTACTCCCACTTCCATCTCAGGACCCACCAGAGAAAGTCAAACATAATTCCCAAACCAATCACAAAAGATATTTTGCTTTGAGTTAGCCCACCTCCAACTTCCCCATGACAAAACCTTCTTTCAGAGTATAACTGAAAACTCTTTTTTTTTTTTTTTCCACTAGCTTTCCCACTCACCTGGCTGCCTTTGAATCTCTTCCACACAAGTGATGAAAGCTGACTCTTTCTAAATAAATAGAGTTTGCTCTCATTTTGATGATAATTGTTAATTTCAACATTAAGGGATTATGGGATAAGAAAAAAAGACAAAATCTATAGAATGACAGAAACATAATCAAACATGGTAGTAATGATATTTTCAATTTGTTTAAAAATAATTTGGTAAAAAATAATTTGAAAAATCCATCATAAACATTATTACCTAATTTGACTCCTATATTAATTAGTTATACACAGGACAACCAGGCATAGATGCATGATAGGTAGGTAGGTAGATAGATTGATAGACAGACAGACAGATATATTTTACTCAGAAGTACAGCCCCACCAGCATTTTCAGTCAAAGAAACAAGTGATGGCTAAAACCTCTCTTGTGCTCTGGTGTGGAGCCTTCTAATTCGACCACCCAGAGGGATGCCCTCATCCAGTTCTGATAAAAACAAGCATATGCTAGCAATGCCTCTGCACGTTACCAATTGCATTATTACCTGAGGAAAAAAATATATCTTAATTAGAAAGTTATGTTTTAGAGAAAATTAATAAAAAAATTAAATGTCAACAATTTGTCATAATGCACTGCTTGATGTGTGCAAGCTGCATTAGGAGGAGGGGGGATGTTAGTGAAGTGTCCAATATCCAAATGCCTGCATGCTTCAGATCATATTACTTGGAAAACTGTAATATTACCTGGGTCCTCATCTACATAAAATAGCAATGACCATTTGGGAAACACAGTAAAAGCTGATGTTCCATATTGTTTTCCCTATGCTAAAGTCCTCCCCTGGGGGCTAATAGATTTGCTAAACCACATGTTGTTTACTGAATTTTTTTGCCAAAGCATTAATGAGACTCCTATGGGTAATGATGCTTTGCCAAAATGTTGGTTCTCACTTCAATATCACCTTTCTTCTTGGCAGTACATTTATTTGTTTAATATATGTTTTAAAAAAATTGAGGATGTAATTCAGTATACCAGAAAACACTCAAATGGTCTTGTTGAATTTCATTGCTTTATGTATATATTTAGTAAAAATCTATTTTAGTGACACCTTACAGGGGATGGTAAGGGTAGGGGAGAACAACACATAATAGTAAACTTTGACCCAGTAAATTCATGTTGACGAAATAAATAATATGACATCTTTGTAAAGATGCCAAATTTTTTAAAAAATGTAAAAAGTAAAGGTCATAAAGTTAAATTGTTTGTATGCATGGAATACAGATAATGTTTACTATAACAATAAATGATCAACCATTACTTTACTGATAAGAAAAGTGAGGTTAATTAAGTTTAAATCTCTTTTTCCATAATGCATTTCCCAATAACCTATTAGCAATTTCAAAATGGTAAAATTCTGAAAACCAAAATGTATTTGTTGCTGTTGCTGTTACTGTTATTGTGGAAGGTTTTGTACAAGTTCATTTTGCAACCAACTAGCCCTGCATGGACATGAGTACCTTTTAATAATTATTTAGCTCACATAGCTTGTCAGCAATATAAGAATATTTTATTACAGAGCATTGCCCCATTTTTAATGAACTTATGATATATATGCTGCTTATTAATATGTTAAAGTCCAAAAATAATCTGCATTTTGAAACATTTGTGATCCCAAAGGTTTGGAGAAAGAATTGTTCAGGAATTGTTAAAATGTATTAGTGATGTAACTGGATGAAGAAATTAATTAAAAAGAAATAATGCCAAGAGATTTCCTCAGACCTACAGGAAAGTCATTTAATAAGGCTACCTTTCCACAAAGAGACACCAGTAGGAAAGAGTCCTACTTAAATGTTATATAATTGACTGTATTGTGCCGTGTTGTAAACTCCTTTAATAATTCCAAATTCTCTTCACCTGAAAGCTAAATGTAGTGGAAAGGATTTTGGGGGGAAAAAAATAATATCATGAGATTGGAAGTATATCTTCATGCCATTTTTTCTGTATATAAAAAAAATGAAAGCAAAAGCCAACATTTGTACAGCAACTTCGCAAATGTTTTTTGTTTTTTTTTTTTATAAAGATATAATGGCATGAGCACTTGTTTTCAATTTCATGCGAATATTCCTTTCCTTCTAATTTCTCTATGATTATATAGAGAAACATTTTCCAAACTCATTTCTACTACAGTTAACTTCCTGATATAAAATTTTAGTTATGCAATATAAATACATTCTAGGGATCTGCTGTATAATATTGTGCTTATAGTTAATACTGTACTATACATACAAAAATTTGCTAAGAGGGTAGATCTCATGTTATCTCTTCTCACCTCAATACAAAAAATAAAACACAATATAAACAGCAACATTTGGACAATAGGGTTGCTATTTGATAATCAAAGCGAGTCACATAACAACACATAAATCTTTTGTTTTTCAGATTTATTGAGATACAGTTGACAATTTAAAATTGTATATAATTAAAGTGTACAACTTGATGATTTGATATATTTGTATATTGTAAAATACTCACCACAAAAGGTAATTAACATATTAGTCGCCTCACATAGTTATCATTTTCTTTTCCTTTTCTTTCTTTTCTTATCTTTTTGTGTATGTGTAGAGAACACTTAAGATATACCCTGTTAGCAAATTTCCAGTCTACACCTCAATAATGTTAACTTTAATAACATTGTTGTACATTTCCAGAACTTAACTTGCACAACTGAAACTGAAACTTTGTATTATCTGACCGGCTTCTCTCCATATCCCCATCCTCCCAGCCACTGGCAACCACCATTTTTCTCTCTGTTTCTGTGAGTTTGACTACTTAATTTCCATATGTAAATTAGATCATGCAGTATTTGTCTTTCTGCATCTAGTTTATCTTACTTAGCATAATATCCTCTAGGTTTATGCATGGTGTTACAAATGGCAGGATTTCCCTTTGTTTCAAGGCTGAATGAAATTCTATTGTGTGTCTGTATATATCCATTTTCTTTATCCATTCATCTGTTGATGAACATTTAGGTTGCTTCCATATCTTGGATATTGTGAATAATGTTGCAATGAACATGAGAGTGCAGATATCTTGGAGATCCTGATTTCATTTCTCTTGGATATATAGTCATAAATGGGATTCCTGGATTATAGGGTTGTTCTATTTTAAATTTTTTGAGGAACTTCCATACCATTTTCATTAATGGCTATACCAATTTACATTCACAGCAAGAGTGTACAAGGGTTTCTTTTACCCCACACTCTCACCAACACTTGTTACCTTTCATTTTTCTGATAATAACTCTTCTGTCCCTTAATTTTATGAATTGATTCAGAAATAAGCAAAGAGGATTATAATCCTCTTACACCTACAGATGCATATCTGTAAGTGTACCCCAAAACAAGGAAGAGTACAGGAAGATTTTATTGGCCAAAAAAATAAGTTCATACAAGCTGCTTGGAAACAGAATTTATTGGTTCCAGAGACTCAAAGCCAGAGTTGGCATTAGTTCATTGGTGGGAATGCATTACTGGGCAAGAGTTCTTATGAGATCATCTTATCTTAATTGCTGCAGTGCTAAAGAATGTATATTTATAAACCTGGTCATAGAAATATAGACATACTTGCAAAATGTAGGTCATGAAAAGCATGAGGTATTAATGATATAAAGGAATTTCTTGTGGGGTTATTTTAGAAAGTCCTTGAGACAGTCTTATCTTAGACACATAAGCAAGCGTGAGCCTCCTCCTTCGTGCTTTCTCTTGCAATGTTTGGGTCTGACAAAAGTGATTTCATACTGGCATCTGCAGTGTTTATAGGTTCTAACTCTTCCACAACCCAGAGGATGCTTTCCCAGGTGCCTGTAGTATTGCAAAAAGACTTCAAAGCATATAGCAAAAAGGTAGGGCATATGCCCCACAACTGCAGGTGGAACCAAAAGGGACAGGGAAATGTAAAATTTGGGTTCCAGAACTGCAAACTGCAGGGTAAATATTGAGTGTCACACACTGTTCTAGGGCCTGGGAATTAATTGGATAACTGTATGCCAGTGGATAAAAGTGCAGAGACATAAAGTACATTCACTAATCCAAGTGAACTGATATTCAAGTGTATGATTAAGTGAAGATAAGCCCTCTATTTGTAGAAATAAGTAGCAATCCAAGATAGTTTAGTCTTAGTATAAAACAAGTGACTTAGATAAGTGTTGTAGAAGTTAATTTGTTTAAAGATTCATTCCCTGATCAACTGAAACATTTAAAACTTTGTTTTGTAAAGGTTAAGTACATGGCATGTACTCAGTAGATAAATATAAATTCCAAATGAAAGAAAGAAGGTCAGAGAAAAACAAGACAACAAAGAGCCAATAAAGTTCAGAGCTTTGCAAGACATATGTAATTGGAAAGTTATTTGTACAATAATGTTTATGGCTGTCTATTAGACTAGTTTATTATGGTCTAATATAACATTTTAGAAAAGGCAAATGTTCAAACTGTTAATGAAAGAGAAAATATTTTAATTACCCTCAAAATTCAAATAAAAATTACCTAAATTATTTCATTACATTTGAAAAGAAAATTTTAATAAATTAAATTATATTAATTTTATATTTATAATATAATTAATTTTATAACTAGATTTGTATTTGATTACTGAAGACAAAATTTAATTATAAAGATAGTTCAGTGCTATTATGGAGGCAGCTTTTGTATAGTTTCTTTTTCTTTAATTTTTTTCTCTTACAATTTAAAACGCTACAGTGTGCATTCATTGGCTTTTCTCTGTGATAGTGCTCCTGACAGTTAGCAAATCTTACAGTCAAGATTAACAATGTATATTTTTAATGTATTTTTTACATTGTTTTTATATATTTTTTTATATTACAATATTTTTACATTGACTAAATTTGGGTTACCACTCTTGAAATAGTTTATTTGGCAGATTACTAAGACGCTTTTTAGCTCATAGGAAACTAGATTTGTAAAATCAAAGTCCATGTCAAGTGCTTTACTATTTGCAAGGAATAAAAATTTTTAAAATATCTGTAAAGATCAAAAGCTATAAAAGTAAAAGCTTACAAAACTCAAACAAATAATATGGGCCAGGTGCAAAAAAAATAGCATATGATTGTTTAGTTAAATGATAAATGCATGTCTCTATAAAGATATCTATTTAAATAACATTTAAAAATATTATGATGGTCAAAAACTAAGAAAAACAAACAAAAATAACCTTGTGAACTTGTGCATCATTATCTACAATTATGCTGTGCCCAAAACAATCACAAAGCCACAATGATGTAGTTCAGTAAACATCATTTATTTATTTTGAAGTTTTTTATTTTTTAATTATTATGAGTGTACAATAGTTGTATATATTTATAGGGTACATGTGATGTTTTAATATAGGTATACAATGTGAATTAATCAAATCAGGGTGATTGCGGTACCCATTACCTCAGGCATCTATCATTTCTTTTGTTAGGAATATTCCACTTCCACTCTTTCCGTTATTGTAAAGTATACCCTAGCTTATTGTTGATTATAGCCAGTTTGTTATGTTATAAAATGTTGTTCATTCTATCCAAAATCTAACCATATTTTTGCATACATTAACCATCTCCACTTTATCCTTCCATCCCTGCTACCCTTCCCAGGCTCTGGTAACTGTCATTCTGTTCTCTGTCTCCATGAGATCAATTTTTTATAATATTTAGCTTCACATATGAATGAGAACATGTGAGATTTGACTTTCTGTGCTTGGTTCATTTCACTTAACATGATGTTCTCTAGTTCCATTTATGTTGTTGCAAGTGGCAGGACTTCAATCTTTTAATGGTTATATAATATTCCATTGTGTATATATATCAAAATTTATTTATTTATTTATTTTATTTCTGCATATTATGGGGGCACAGATTTTAAGGTTTCAATAAATGCCCTTTCCCCTCTCCCCCCACAAGTCTGAGTCTCCAGCATGAACATCCCCCAGATGGTGCACATCTCACTCATTATATATGTATATACCCACCACCCTCCCCCCTCCCACCTGCCCAATACCCTATTACTGTAGTACCTGTGTGTCCACTTAGGTGCTGCTCAGTCAATACTAGTTTGCTGGTGAGTATATGTAGTGCTTGTTTTTCCATTCTTGGGATACTTCACTTAGTAGTACGGGTTCCAGCTCTAACCAGGAACATATAAGATGTGCTATATCACTGTTGTTTCTTAGAGCTGAATAGTACTCCATGGTACACATATACCACATTTTATTAATCCATTCTTGGATTGATGGGCACTTGGGCTGTTTCCACAGCCTTGCAATTATGAATTGTGCTGCTATAAATATTCGAGTGCAGGTGTCTTTTTTGTAGAGTGTCATTGGATTTTTTGGGTAGATGCCCAGCAATGGGATTGCTGGATCAAATGGTAGATTCACTTGTATCACTTTAAAGTATCTCCATATTGCTTTCCACAGAGGTTGAACTAGTTTGCAGTCCCACCAGCAGTGTAGGAGTGTTCCCCTCTCTCCGCATCCACACTAACATCTATTGTTTGGAGACTTTTTGATAAAGGCCATTCTCACTGGAGTTAAGTGATATCTCATTGTGGTTTTGATTTGCATTTCTCTGATGATTAGAGATGTTGAGCATTTTTTCATATGTTTGTTGGCCATTCTTCTGTCTTCTTTAGAAAAGTTTCTGTTCAAGTCCTTTGCCCACTCTTTAATAGGGTTATTTGATTTTTTCTTGCTAATTTTCGTGAGTTCTAGGTAGATTCTAGTTATCAGCCCCTTATCAGATGGGCAGGATGCAAAAATTTTCTCCCATTCTGTAGGTTGTCTGTTTATTTTCATGACTGTTTCTTTGGATGTGCGAAGCTTTTTAGTTTGATCATGTCCCATTTATTTATTTTTGTTGCAAAATTTATTTATTCATTCATCTATTGATGGACATTTAGTTTTATTCCAAATCTTGGCTATTGTGAACAATGCTGCCATAAACATGGGAGTGAAGATAATTTTTTGATATTTTGAATTCCCTTATTTTGGACATATACCTGGCAGTGAGATTGCTAGGTCAATGAGATGGTTCTATATTTAGTTTTTTGAGGAACCTCCATACTGTTCTTAATAGTGGTTGCAATAATGTACTTCCCACAAGTGTACAAAGGTTCCCATTTCTCCACATCATTGCCAGCATTCATTATTTCCTGTCTTTTTGATAAAAGCCATTTTAACAGGGATGAGATGATATCTCATTGTAGTGTTGATTTGTATTTCTCTGATGACTTTTCATATACTGTTGGTCATTTGTATTTCTTCTTTTCAGAAATGTCCGTCAGGTCTTTTGCTTGTTTTTTAAATCATATTATTCAATTTTTTTCCTATTCAGTTGTTGGAGCTCCTTATATATTCTAGTTATCAGTCATTTCTCATATGGGTAGTTTGAAAATATTTTTCCCATTCTTCAAGTTGTCTCTTCACTTTGTTGATTGTTCCCTTGGCTGTGTAGAAGCTTTTTATCTTGCTGTGATCCTATTTGTCAAATTTTGCTTTGGTTGCCTGCACTTTGAGGGTATTGCTCAAGAAGTCTTCCTCAGACCAATGTTCTGAAGCATTTCCCCAATATTTTCTTTTAGTTCTGTGATAGTTTCAGGTCTTATATTTAAGTCTTTAATACATTTTTATTTGATTTTTGTATATGCCAAGACATAAAGATCTAGTGTCATTCTTCTACTATGGACATCCAGTTTTCTCAGCACCATTTATTGTAGAGACTGTCCTTTTCTCATTGTATGCTCTTGGAAACTGTCAAAGATAACATCACTATAAATGTGAGGATTTATTTCTGGGTTCTCTATTCTGTTCTACTGGTCTGTGTGTTTTCTTATGCCAATACCATGCTGTTTTGATACAGATCAACAGTGTAATTTGAAATCAGGTAATGTAATTCCTTCAGTTTTTTTTTTCCAGCATATTATGGGGGTACAAATGTTAAGGTTACCTATATTGTCCTTGCCCCCTTCGAGTTTCACTTCAAGCATGACCCTCCCCCAGACAGTGAGTATTGCACTCATTATGTATGTATATACTCATCCCCTCCTCCCCCTCCCACCTGCCCCACACCCAATAAATGTTATTCCTATATGTCCACTTAGGTGTTGATCAGTTAATACCAATTTGCTGGTGAGTACATATGGTGCTTGTTTTTCCATTCTTGGGATACTTTGCTTAGTAGAATGGGTTCCAGCTCTATCCAGGAAAACACAAGAAGTGCTATATCACCATTGTTTCTTATATCTGAATAGTACTCCATGGTATATATATACACCACATTTTATTAATCCACTCAAGTATTAACAATAAATGTTGGCGTGGATGCGGAGAGATAGGAACACTCCTACACTGCTGGTGGGACTGAAAACTAGTTCAACCTCTGTGGAAAGCAATATGGAGATACCTTAAATCAATACAAGTAGATTTACCATTTGATCCAGCAATCCCATTACTGGGCATCTACCCAAAAGAACAAAAGACACTCTATAAAAAAGACCTGCACTAGACTGTTTATAGCAGCACAATTCACAATTGCAAAGATGTGAAACAACCCAGGTGTCCATCAATACATGAGTAGATTCCTCCAGTTTTGTTCTTTTTGCTCAGGATAGGTTTGGCTATTCTGGGTCTTTTGTGTTTCCATATAAATCATAGTGGTTTTTTTTTTTCTATTTCTGTGAAGAATGTCATGTTATTTTGAGGGGGATTACACTGAACACTGAATCTGTAGATTGCTTTGGGTGGTATGGACATTTTAACAACATTGATTCTTCTAATCCATGAGCATGGAAAATCTTTCCACTTTTTGGTATTTTCAATTTCTTTTATCAATGTATTATGGCTTTCATTATAAAGATCTTTCATTTCTTTGGTTAAGTTTATTACTAGGTATTTTATTTTATTTTTAGCTACTGCAAATGGAACTACTTTTTTTTATTTCTTTTTAAGATTTTTCAGTAAACATTATTTAACTCACACATGTAGGGATTTCATTGTTTTTACTTGGGCTATCTCATGTGTCTTTGGTCAGCTGATATCTATGGATTATCTGGCTTTCATATGACTAAGATAGTCTTGCCTTGCCTGGAAGACAGGAGCAATGCAGTTGAACATAATCTCTAAATTACTTATAATACCTAACAAAATGTAAATGCTATGTAAATAATTGTTGCAGTATATTTTCTTATTTATATTATTTTTTATTATTGTATTGTTATTTTTATTGGGTCTTTTTGTTCCTAATATATTCCAACTGCAGCTGATTGAATCCCCAAATCCAGAACCCGGGGATATGGAGGGCCAACTGTTCTAACATCCTGTTGGTTTAAGCTAATCACATGACCAAACTTAGAATCCAGGACTGGGGAAATGCACTCAGAATATTCAGTGAAAGAAACTGCAAAGTCATATGGCAAAAAAATGTAGATATAAGGAAGAGAGGTAGAAAGTGTTGGCCATAGTTGTGTGTAGTCTCCTATACATTGCATGCTATCTCTAACAAAAGAGCATCCATCCATGCATCCTTGAGATCTACTATAAACTATAATTGTATATACTAATCATTTTCATCCTTTATTAGTGATCTGTAATCACTTCAAAAGCTATTAACACCACATAGCTGTTCAAATTTTCAAGATCATGAAGACATGACTTATAACACAATCTGGTCCCTTTATTTATGAACCGTATATGATGATTCTTACAACTATATTCTTTCTTCATCTTTGGCACTGGAATATATGGTGTTTATGGTACATTTTAGATCTTTAAAAGTAAGTCTGTTTTTATCTTAGGGCTGAGTGAAAACAGGAAAATTAGCCAAAGTTATTGAATTTTTAATAGTCATGAAGTTCCTAGCTCTGCTGCTGATAAAAACAAATGAACAATCAAACAAAAACAAATTATGAAATTAATGTGGCATATTATCTCACATAATTGTAACTTTTAGGGCAGCCACAATGGATTTCTATGTGAGATTTGTCTTACTTCCCTACTGACTGCTAACAAGAATTGTCTTTATTCCTGTGTCCTCCTTAACACACAGCAGTATTTATTAGATTTTTGAAAAGTATTTGCTGAACTGAATTAGATGAAATTATGATAATGTAAGACAATTAGCATTTATCTGCTGCTTTATATTTTTTAAAGAATCAGCTGAATGAAGGAGGAGGACAATATGCCTAACCCCTTCCTTTTAATTTGCCATGATTCAATTTGATAATATTTCCAAGATTTTATCAAATGATGGGAACAGATAAGAAAAGAAAATGAGATTAAATGGTAAAAGTTAAGATGATAAGAAATTATTGTGGAATTCCAACATAAAAGAGAATTGACTAGAATTTGGTTAAAAAGGTTGAAATGTATGTTCCTACATATGCCCTATTGCTCTTCTGTATTGTGCTTGTCTTTATTTATTTATTTTAGTGAGGTTTTTAATTTCCCTCTGAGGGTTCTGTATAAATCTGACAGTGGATGATTCCACTTTCAGGCTAGTTCAGCCTTCTCACAAGGTATCTTCAACCCCAAAGAAGAATTTAATTCTTTTTATCTGGAATGACCATTAAATTATTTTCAAAACTTAATATTCGGGTAACTGTAACTTTGTCATCTCTAACAAACCTATAAGAGAAGTTTGAAATATTTACAATGTGATAAATGTACAACTTAACTAATGTATCATTTATTATTTGAAAGGCATTCGGTTCTTAAAATTCTTCAAGATCATCATTATAAAATTTCTGTATTAATAAGGTATAATAAACTAAGCAGGGCAGGCATGGTAGCTCATGCGTGTAAACCTAGCACTTTAGGAGGTGAGAATATCGCTTGAGGCCAGGAGTTCAAGACCAGCCTGAGCAATACAGTGCGACCCTATTTCTACAAAAACTAGAAAAATTAGCCAGGTATGGTGGTGCATCCTGTAGTCCCACCTACTCAGGAGGCTGAGGTAAAAATATTGCTTGAACCCAGGGTTTGAGGCTGCAGTGAGCTGTGATGAGGTCATTGTACTCTAGCCTGGGTGACAGAGCAAGACTCTGTCTCAAAAAAAAAAAAAAATTCCTAAGCAGAATCTATATCACTATTGTCATATATGTTGTTCTATATCTGTCAAGATGGAGACCTATTATCCTGTTTTTAATGAGTATATTATCACAAGTATAGGGAGTTTATACATTAGGATATAAAATATGACTTAAATCCTCAAATGGAAAAAAATGACATGAATGCTTTTTGCACTTTGAGTTGCATGGTTAAGAATAATATACTTATTCATAATTCAGTATATAAAAGTATTTAGCAGATTTAAAAATTATAGTTAAATTCTGGGAGGTTATTTTTATGGCATATAGGGTTCCAGGTCTAGCAAATCTAATTACCATCTCTGCAGAAGAAAGAAATTCTTTGCAAATAAATAATTCATACTGGTGAAATAAGTGTTAAGAGAGTGGCCTAATATTCTCCACCCCAACCCCCTTAAGATACTTGCCATGTTACTATTGCCAACACTGATCAACCATTGTGCACTTAATCTTCAGCACATTCACTCATTACTGAGAGCTTTTATATAACAAGTAAATGCAGTTATCAACTTATTGAATTATATATTCACTTTTCTTATTACATTTATAATATCGTAAGTCATAGAGCAAATAGCTTAAAATATTATAAAGGCACCATAGAGTTTAAACAAATCACTAAATAATCCACAACTGTGGCATCCTGATAGATATGCACAGGTTGAATTCCTGACCTCCTGAGGGAATTTTTCCAGCACAAGCACTGGGGAGTCCTCAGCTATTCTCTTTCCAAACCATGTGACTAAACTTAAAGATCTTTTCAAGGACCTGTCTGCTTACTTGACCTGATTGCATTTACACTCCAGACCATTTTGCTTTTGTGCTGGCTACAAGTAACACTGAAATATTGAGAATGGGTAAGGTTCTTCAGAGGAAAGGTATCTCAGTGGCATCCATTCAAATGAATTGTTTCACTGGGGATGTATTTTGAGAAAGGGCAGATGGTAGCATTTCCCAGAACATCTGTTACCCATCATTCTTTCACAGAGCAACCCAGATGCTGTTGACAACTTCTATGTAAATCATGCTGACAATTTGTTTAATGTCTTTCCTGCTGAGACTGAGGTTGTCCTGGTCATACCACTTATCAGATATAGGAGATACTGCATCCCATAAGAACAGTTCCAACTGTGTTTTGGCCAGGGAACAATAGCAGCCATTAAATCAAAGGAACAATTTAACTACCTTGAAGTTATCTCCATATTACCTCAAGGATTTCCTACCTCACCTTTCCTAGTCTTATCTAAAGGTGTACATTAGATATTAAATGCTTTACAGAATAGGAAAATGTTAAATTGCTTCCTGATACTTGTCTTTAGCTTCTTTTATTATTATTTGTCAGAGATAATCATTTCTTTGACCTTGCATTTTAAAATTACTTTCATCTCAGGGAAATGACATATAAGAGAGGAAATTATGCATGTATTGCTGTATAAATGTCAGATTTTTTAGTTTGCAAATGCCTGCTATAAAATATTCACAGTACTGAGAGTTGATTTACAACCCATTTCAGCCTGTAATCTATTGTATTCTAATTTTGTACCTTGTATAAGAGTGCATTTTTCACAATGTTGAAAAGAAAACAAAAAGAAAAAATAATCATTTTTTAAATTAAGCTACCTATGCAAATGATAAACTTATACCATTGGCATTTATTATATGATTATAGTTTCTCTAAATAAACTTAATTAGACCATTATACAGGTTATAGAGATGAAAAATGTATAATTAAATTTTAAAATACCTAAGCTTGTGAAGGCCTTATATATAAGCTGAACTTGCTGTAAAAATACTGAAAATAAAAACATAAAACATTTTATTAATTAATTTTTAAATACAAATTTTACACATAAATATCCATTTAATTTACAGAGTAAATAAATTTCACTTTAGGATGTTGGTTAACCTACATTTGATAGTAACTGATATCATCTTGAATATTACCCAATTACAGGTTAACTGAGACTACCTAGAAAAATATGTAAGGCTATAAAATATGGTAGTCATGCTCTAAACATACCTTTTAAAAATTATAATCTATAATATTATATATATGTGTGTGTGTATTTATGTACACATACAATTCTCAGATAAAAACTGTAACTGTTAGAATGATCTGTAACCTTATTAAAGTGGACTCTATATATGCACAACAATTTTTACACTCTAAAAAAGGTAACAATAATTTAAGGTGAGCTCTTTTTCAGGCAGCCAGCATATTACATTATAATTGCTTTAGACTAATAACAATGTTAAATTTCAATTGTATCTAAAATGAAGCCCCTGACCCCATAATTTGGGGATAATTTTTCCTTGTAAAATGTTGTAGAAGTTTAACCAACTCCTTTGGTGAAGTATCTTCTTAAAAAAGCTTTTGGCAATGACTCATATCAATAAAAGATATATTTGTGAATAATTTATGTTTAGTATGTAATTTAATTTGTACATATATGTAAAATCTGGAAAGAATATTCATCATATATTAATATTATCTGTCACTACTTAAATATAAATTATGGCATGACAAAAAACAAAATTTAGCAAATCACTATTTTTATTATTTAATAATATACTTGTAAAAGTCTTAATTTTCTAAGAAAATACCTCAAATGATATGGTACCATACAAAGTATTTATTAAGCAATTTTACACATGTACTCACCATTTAGGTCAATCAAGATAGTTGGATCACAGATTGAAGGACAGACAGTCAAGTCTGAGGTATTCTTTTCATATTAGTCAAGTAGTTTCAAAACAAAATATTTACTATGCATTATTGTCTATATATTTAATATATATACACATACACATACATATATTAATATTTACTGACATACACATATGCGAGCACATACACACACTTTTTACACTATTGGATTAAACCAAATATGTATAAGCAGAAACTAAGGGATAGCATTTGGCATGTATGTTTTGAGTAGCCAGATTTGTCCAAGTTAAGCTGTATTAAAACTCTTGTTCTCATCATTTTATTTTGTTTTTTTCAAGACCTTATGTCTCTGTCTGTTAAATGCAAAACTCATCAGAGCCCTCTTGCTATTGGCAGAATTCATGATGTGCCAAATTGGGTGACCAAACATTTTAGCTTTCCCAAGACATTTCAGTTATGGTCATTTTTCCTGCACAATTAATAATGTCCCCATTCACTCTAAAAGGTCCAGGTTTGGATGATAAACTATATGGCTACACTACTTATTGACCACCCAAGTGCATCATGGTGCTGGGACAAATCTGAGTATCAATTCACATCTGGGGACCTTTTGAAGCAGCTTAGTGTCTAATTTATGAGTTATACATCTAGAATGTTTGGGTCAATTTCCCCACAACAGTTTTCAGTGGCTCCTTTATGTCTTTAAAAGGATTTACAGTAAAGTCCAGTTAATATTAACTTTCACTTTGTGATGCTAAAAGAAAACTGTAGTTGCCTCTTCACATACTGGCAAACAGAAAGATTTACTATTTTTAGCCTCATAGAAAACATTACATAAAGGGAAGTCTGTCTGCAGTTGAGGCTAATAACTGGACTCATCTCAAACACAGAAAGAATGATAATAGATGTGAAAAGTGATTAAGTTCCAGGTGTTGTTTCCTTCCCAATTTGTCAGAAGCTTTCACTAGAAAAAATGCATGATTTCGTAAACTTGAAGGGACAAGCTATAGTTCAAAGTTGACCTACAAATGTATCCTGATATAAATAGCAATCTCCTCCTTAGAATTTGGTTTGCTATATTACCTTTGCCTTAGGTGTATATCAGGACAAAATATCTCATTTCATCAGAAATAAATATTATTTTATCTTGTTCATTCAAAAGTAAAAAATAGTAATATGTTTACTTTTAATTGATCATAAAATGTCAAGATCCCCTGAAAAGCACACATGTCAATAATTGAGTCAAATAGTTATGAAAAGAAAAAGCTCTTCTTAATCAATAACTTCTTTCTGGTTTAAGATTAAATTCATGGACATTAATTACTATATGAAGTTTAAATATATCACTTTGTAATTCACACACAATTCCTCTGAGTCTAATTGGAGTGTGTTTTGAAATACAAAGAAATGTAACTAGAGACATTATGTCTCTAAATGATAGGTTCATGGAGTAGATTAACTGGTTTTAAAACACATTGAGCCCAGTTCTGACAGCCGGGGTTTAATGCATTTATCAAACACTGGAATTAAACTATTCCAAGAGTCATTAATTTCAAAATCATGAGTGAAGTACACGCCATTTCTTAATGTGTATCAAACCCAATACATTTATTACATTAAGACATAATAAAAATATGAAATGAAAATTAAATATACATACACAAAAACAAGAAGAGGAAATTTGGTTGATTAGAAGCTGTGAGCAATGCCTCAAGATTGAATACAAAGATAACAGAGGTCGAGATTTTAGTCCGAGAGGTATGCAAAAATGTGTCATAAAGTACTAATGCAAAATGATTGCCCATGCCAGGCAGCATGACAACTTTCACCTATGTAAGTGATAGCTCTCCATCAATGGTGACAGGCTAATTTAATCAAGACATTTAACAGATAAATACTGGCCAGGTGTAGTGGCATCTGCCTGTAATCTCAGCTACTCGGGAGGCCGAGATGGGAGGATAACTTGGAGCCCAGGAGTTTGAGACCAGCCTGAGCAACATACTAAGAACCCCTGCCCATCCTTATCTCAGGAAAAAAAAAAAGTATATATCTTTTCATTTTATTGGTTTCCCTGGACTTAAAGTAAGATGAAAATTAACTCTTTCTTGGTATATTCTAGTAAAGAGTTCTAATTATGTAAAACTCTGATTTGTTGACATTTATTATGGGAAATAATTTATTTGCTAGTGAAAACCTCAATTAAGTATATCTTCTGTATTCCTTCCAACCCTTCAGATTCTCTCCCCTTCTATCAGGTCTAAATATATTTTTGACTGAAGTAAAAAAGGCAAATCACATCAATTTCCTTGAATGTCAGAGAGATGATCTCTAAGATTGTACACATAATAATGTAAAATTATTTCTCAAAATTTTGGATAAGCTTCACAATGAAATAGAAGTTTATACGTCTTAATGTTTACAGTTCCCCCAAAACTTGCATGAACTCACTTTATATGCCTGAGGTTAAATGGAAAATTTTTTAATGTCTAAAGAGTTTGTACGCCCAACAACCAATACATCAGCAACAGAAGTCTAGATGTGCATGGCTTTTTCAGAGTTCCATCCATTTAGAGAGATAAGTAACAGGATCATTCCACTGTGAAACACTGCTTTAGCACTTCCTGCGAAAATTTCTTTTATGACCAGACTTGTGAGGCAATCCTAGAAGGAGATTTTCTTACATTTCCAAACTAAGGAAGATGCTGTTAGTGACTTAATAGCTGGTATTTTCTAACCTATAAGCATTCTTGACGTGAAAATACTAGAACAATTGAAGATGATCACTGTTTTCCTCTCAAAGCATATTTGTTTATATAAATGCAGTGGTAAAATCAGAGATAAAACTAAATTAATAAAGTCTTCTCTACTTCCCAAACAAAATTTTATTACACAATAGAACAGTTTATTTCTCTATGTGAATCTTGTCTGTTATTTATAAGAGCAAATAGATATTGGCCACGATTTCATTACAACTTATTGTTATTCTTTGTTTTACTTGCATTCATATTTTAATTAATTTATTCCATAAACATTTAACAAAGGTCTAATAGGTAGTAAGCAATTTTATAGAAAAATCAAGGAATTATATTGTTCTATTCTTGGTATTTGATTGTTAAAAGAAATAATTTATAGGTAAGCAATTCCTGATATAAGTATTTAATTCATCTTCCATTTATACCAGTTTAAGAATTAGTGTAGGAAAAATGGCTTCTTAACCAGTCATGTCATAATCTGAAACAGTTTAAAGAGGTTGTGTTTTGTTTTATGATCTTTTTTTTTCATATAAAACATGAATTCAGGCTTCTAAAAGATTGTATTAATGTATAAACATCATAGAAAAAAAGGAAGACATATATCCTACATAATACTCATGTGCTTTTTTAATTCACAAAACAAAAATCAATGCACAAAGCAATATTTTCTAGAAATATAACAAGCATGAAATATAATAGCTTAACATTAGTTTTAATTAAGTGAACATTTTCTTAGATATCTTGGTTTTCATAACAAATAGTCACAAACTAGGTGGCTTAAACAACAGAAATATATTGTCTCACAGTTCTGGAGGCTAAAAGTCTGAAATCAAGGTGTCAGAAGAGACATGCTACCTCTACAATCTGCAGGGAAATCCTTCACTGCATCTTCACAGCTGCTGGTATTTTGCCAGCAATCTTTGGTGTTCCTCGGCTTGCAGCTGCATTTCTCTGATTTCTGCTTTTATCATCACGTGGAATTGTTCCAGTGTGTCTCTGTTTTCAGGTCTTATAGGAACATCAGTCATAATGGATTTGGAGTCCTCATCTTAATTTAACTAATTATATCAGCACTTATCCCTATTGCCAAATAAGGTAAAATTCTGAGGATATTGGAGGTATTGAGACTTTTCAATACATGTTTTTTGGGGAAATTTTGACCCTATAAGGGTCTACCCTCTGCATTCCCAAATTTTATTTTCTTCCAGCATGCAATATGCATTTATTCCAACCCAACATGCCCCAAAAGTCGTAACCCATTTTAGCATCATCTCAAAGTCCAAAATCTTATCTTTAAATCATCTAACTCAGTTATGGGAGAGACTTGGGGCAAATTTATCAAGAGAAAATTTCCTCTTCATCTCTGAACCTACAAAATCAGACAGCAAGTTATCTATTTCCGGAATACAATGATGGGAAAGTCTTTCAGTTCTGGGTAGTGACCCCGCTGCTTGGGCCAGTCAGTGCCTTCTCTGCCCAAGGTGGCAATGGCAGCCCCACAAGCTTCTGAAAATACCTCAGGGCCATTCTTACCTTTTCTTGAAGGGTAAGACATGTTTGCAGAAGATAGTGGGAATAGCCCATGTCCTGCCTAGAAGCCCAGAAATCCACAGCCTTAATTAATTTGTTTTTCCACTCCTGTCCCCTTCAGCCCAATTTGTCAGTGTTTCTGCTGAGATGATTGATTGACTCCATAAGTAATACACCTATATCTTTAGCAAATGGTTGTACAGCCATTCCCTTGATGTTCTCACTAGAGTATACTTTCTTATTTTTTTTGCAACATAATTAGGGTAAACATTTTTCACATCTTTAAGTTCTAGCTCCTTTTTGAATAACAATTCATTCCATATTTTATCTTTTCTTCTCACATTTTACTGTAAGCAGTAAGAAGAACCCAGGTTGTTTTCCCCACACTTTGGTAATTTCCACAGATGAAATATCAAATTCATCATATGCAAGTTCTATTTTCCTACCAATAGTAGGAAATAATTTCATTTATGTTCTCTGCCCTATAAAAAAGAGTCTTTCTTGCAGTTTCCAATAAAATATTCCTCATTTCCATCTGGGACCTCAATAAAAGCATCTTTAACAGCCATATCTTTAGCAATATTCTGTTCAGTGATATTGCTGATATCATTATGAGGATAAAAAGGATGATTATCATGATTAATTTGGGTTAAATGTTTTTGCCATAGGCAATGATTTGGAATTATGGCATCTCAGTCAAGTGTTGCCCAGGTTTGGGGTTATGCACGTTCTACTATAGGAAGAAAATCCTGGTGGTGAGGTCCGCTGACAACCTTGGAGCATTTTTACTTAGTATAGGAGTGAAGACTCTTCAAATGAAAGCAATCGGGGTTTCCTTTTCTAAATTTTAAAATATAATGTTTTATTCATGCCCCAAGATAACTTAGTGATTTCTATCACATAAACATGGAATTCCTTTTTTGAACATACTTGTCTTGATTTAAGTAAAAATTCTCCCTATATGCTAAAAGAAAAAAAAAAAAAAAAAAAAAAAAGGCAGCTCTTACTTGATCACAATAAAAAGCTGCTCGAAATCTTAGTACCAAACTTCTTGCACTAGCAGGAGATGGGAGTCCACACATTGGAAAACCTACCTACAATTTTATGGTACCCATTAACCAATTTCAGCTAAGATATTTCAAATATTAATATTTAGCGACTATTGAGCAGAGTGCCAATCAATCAGAAGAGACACTACCCTTAAACAATATGACTCTACCAAAACAGATGAAGTGGTTATTTCTGTGACTTGATATGTCATTTGTCTATAATATGAATTTCATGGTTAGATTACTAAGGAAACATGTTTAGCATTATTTAAAATTTTTAATTTTGAGAAATTATTAGTGATTCTTTTTTAAAGGTTCTGGGTTTATATTATTGGATGCTTTTAATTTGCTAGAAGTTTATATAATATGTTTATAAAACAGAAACTACAGACACATATGCAAAATTAAAACCTTGTGAATCTATATAACCTTCTTGGAAATTTCCAAGAAAATAATGCCGAGATAGTGCTTCAAGTTAGCTATATTCTGAGATGTCCAGCAAAATTTGCATTAAAGGACTTATTCTTACATAATTTATTTTAAGAGATCAATTGTACTCTAGTTTTCCAAGGTAGTTTATTGATTTTCTTTGATCAGTCCTTTCTAAGTCTGTTAAATATCTTATATAGAAGGTGGTAGCAATAAACTATTAGGAACAGGCAATATTTCTTATTAAATAAATAATGGGAAAAGGTTCTCACTCTTTGTCTTGCATTTTTCTTAATTGAGTACTCTAGAATGAAAAGACTATAATTCCACTGTCCATTGTTTTTGCAATTTTTTGTTTTGTTTTTTAAAGAAACAGGATCTCCCTCTCTTACCCAGAATGAAGTACAATGGTGCATAATCATAGTTCACTGTAATCTCATGGTAATCCCAACTCCTGGGCTCAAGTGGTCCTCCCACCACCTCAACCTTTCAAAGTCATGAGATAACAGGTATGAGCTACAATGTTCAGCTTCATAATCTGTTTTAAGATCAATTTAATGGTTGTATAAGGTATAAAATCGAAAATTTTTTTCTCTGTCCTTGTAAAGGTATTTATTTGATCCATCTGATTTGCTTACCTTTCTATGCCAAATTATACCACCTTAAGTAATATAGCATCGAAATGATTCTTAGGTACTTCTATCATGAACCTATAAACACTTTTTGTTATTATTTATTGTTAAAAGGAGAGACACAGAGGATACATCAGAGTATGGCTTCTGATTTCCAAAACACAAAACCATCATCTATTTTCTAAATTATATTATATTAATATAAATTCTTGTTGTGCTGAAGTGTTTGAATGTTATTATAGTGAAATTTGGAGCAGTTGCAAAGTTTCCAAATCGTTCCAAAGAACAGTTAATTTTCAAAATTTTAGACATGGTTACTTTATGCAACAAGTAAGAAAAATGTGAGATTTTTTGTAAATATTTGTGGAACATTATTTATCAAATAATCCTATCAGAGGCATTTTTTTGTGTGTGTCTTTCTGCTTTTACTGCTCATCCTATTCTTACTCCAGGAAGATTTACACCCAGTCCTAGCCCTTTAAAGTTAGCTGTAGTCAGTTCATAGGAGGGGGTCCAGCCCTTCCATTCAAGGTTAGCAGGACATCCCAGCCTCCATGCTCCTCCTTTTATCTCTAAGGATAGGCCCGCAGAGATGTATTTAAAAGAGACGATGCGATTTTTTTTTCTGTATGAATATTTTAAAATATATTATTATATGTAGAGGTTATTAAAAACTTCTTGGCTAATACAAGTTGATTTCTCCAAACATTTTGTGGTTTTTGTTGTTGTTAATGTTGTCATTTAATAGGCTCACTGCACATGTAATTTAGTTTGTTCCTTCTAAATAAACTTTTAGAGGACATGCAGAAATATTCTTTTGTTTACAAAGGACAACTTAATGGACTTTAGCATGTTCTTTCTTGGTGATGAAGAACATAGTTGACTGCTTCACTTAAGTCAAATTATAATTTTTAAATGATTTAAGAAGATCAGCCCTGGCCTCATCTGTGATCCTGCCCTGGGAGTCCCAATGTCACAGAGTGCTAAGACTGACATTATCTTAGAAAAAAATATCCTCAGCATCTCTGCCACCTGTCTTTATGTCTTGTTATCCACTTTATCGTTCTACCATCTGTCTCACCACCTAAGTGACCTGTAACTAAGAACTTTGAAGAAAACCGACTCCAAGTTATGATTGGACAGTCTTTCATGCCCCTCAAACTATAACACTGTTTCTGTTCTTGCTATTAGTCAAGAATTGCTCTGCACAGGGCATAGGGAAGACTGGCATGTGCACAGAATAACCTTACCTCCTTAATGACCACTAATTATGCATTTTTGTTTTTCAAAAGCCACAGTTATATGACAACCACACAGCTGCTTCCCTAAGAAAGAAGAAAACATGTTTTAGCAAATGATTAAAACAGTGGAGATATTTGGTTGTTATATTTGTCTGCTGGGAATTTGATACAGTTTTGGTTTTTCTCCATGTGATTTCCTTATTCCATAAAATTACTTTTAATTTTCTTTAAAATACATAATATTATTCTCTTATAAGTATATTTCTAATATGATATAAATGTTTCTTGTCATATGAAATATGTTTTGAAAGAAAAATAATAATGCCTAATTTGAAAAATCTGCTAAAAATATCAATTACACATTGTGAATAATGTAAAATTTCATGAATTTCATTTTAATATTTGTATAACAAATGCCAGATGTTCCATGATAATAAATCCTATGAAAGGAAGAACTTTTCTCACTTTATTTTTAATTATTTTAAAATTTATTCAACTCACAGATTTGTTAAAATCTACTGCAGATATCTTCTTAAATTTCCATATTTTCTGTTTCTTAAGAAAATACACTGCTATTTGTAGTAACATTTATGGCAAATTAAACTGTATGATTTAGAAGTATAAAGTCAGACATCATTAAGTAAAATGGAGATGGGAAAGGATTATGAGTGGGATCAGAGCTGATCTTAAATCATTGAGTGAACTCCCAATTTTGTGATGTCTTATCTTTAAAAATGGCATACAAACAAACTATTTGTAATACACTATTGTCTGAAGGACAGTAAATACATATAGCTACTTAGATGCTACTGGAAACCTCGGCACATCCTCCAGCCCTGTCCTTGAACACTTGTATAGATAAGAAACTGCCTACACCATAAACCTTCTAATCCACTTTTGAATAGCTATCATTGCCAGAAAGATCTTACCTAGCAGTGAATCAAAATCTCTTTTCAACTCCCATTCTTATGCAGAAATGTGAAACCCTTGGGAGCAAGATATTTCTCAAAGCAAACCCTCCTTTCCATCATAATCCATCAACAATGTGAATGCCAATGCTCTTTCCCAAATTAAACATTTTTAACTCTTTCCACAACTCCCAAAATGGCAAGAATATTTTAATCTCTTTAATATCCTGATGGTACTCTCATTCATTTTTACTATAATACATTGACTAATTGTCATACCATGTGAAACAAAAGAATCTTTATCACTATAAGCTGTTACTACTGACCATCTCAGTTTGTGAAGTAGAGAATTTTATGATGAATAAAACATTCAGGGTATGGAAAGATAACTTTAGTGCATGCATCTAATTTCTCAGTGCTTATTTTTTTAAATACATTAAAGTATTAAAATCATATTTATAGTCAGCTATCATTGTTATCAGCATCTGTGCATATAGTTAAGCTACATAATGTTGGTGTATATTCAAGAAGGGCTATAAATTATGCACTGAATGTAATATCTCTACTTGTCAAATAAACTATGATTCCTTAAGATATATATGCATTTATGTATGTATTCATGCATGTGTGCATGCATATGTGTATATACATACATGTGCCCTTACATGTACATATATATAGCTGGTATATGGTATAAGAAGTCTGTTGTCAGAAAAAGGTTCTGAGATCTGGGGTCAAAATCATTAATTATCATATTTAAACTAAATGGTACTTGTATCACAACAAAAAATTAAATTTATTAACCCCAATAGAGTAAAAACAGCATAAGATATTTCTGTTCCTTTTTCCTTATTGTTTATTCTTCCTCACTTACTTTGGATAAATCAATGAGCAGAAATGAAATGAGCATGTGAGAATTTAAAGGCCAGCTGCTGCTGCTGGCATGTATTTGAAGCTAATGGCTAATCTTCAAGTACAGTGCCGATTTTGCTAAAACCTGAATCCTCTTTCATTCTGACAGCCTAAGTTTCTGAGCCAAAATGAGGGGACAGTTCTTGGATTCTTGAATCTCTTATTTGAGAGCAGTGTAGGATAAACAGATGCAATGTGGAATAGAAAAAAATGTTGTTTATCTTCAGTCAGTTCTGAATGATGTTTTATCTTTAGTTCATGTTATTTTTCTAAAAGAAAATTATAGATAATTATCAGATATGTGCGGTATGTTTGGTTACTGAATATGTTGTACTTTCATTATTTTTATGTATGAACCAGAAATATTTGAAATTAAATATAACTTCACTTATATGTATGTATACAATATTTACTTGTTGATAGGATTTGTATTATTGCACTTTGATATTTGATGTTTGTGTTATTTTTAAATAATTTCCAAATGGCATAATTCAGAATCTGTAACACACAGCTTTATCACAGGATAGTGCAAAAGGTATTTTGCCAGTTACAAAACTAATATATTTGATTTTAGTCATAATGGTAATTAGACTTTGGTTTTCAAATTTTCTGAATTGTAGAAAATATCCATTTAGCACAGTCCAAATGAAACAAATTGGACAATTTACTGACAATTTAATGAAATAAACTGTTCAGACTGACAGCTTTTTAAATTGACCAGCAGTCAATTTGGTGAATTATGTTCAACTGTTTCACGGTCCACCTGCCATTTTACTTCTCTTGAAGATTTAAATTAATGCATACATATGTGTGTGTATGTGTGTATACACATATATAATTATATATATATATATAATTCTAGAAGAAAATGTTGAAAAACTCTTCTAGACATTGGCCTAGGCAAAGAATTTATGAAGAGGACCTCAAAGGCAATCATGGCAACAACAAAAATAAATAAATAGGACCTGATCAAATTAAAAAGCTTCTGCACAGTTAAGGAAACTATCACGAGATCAAACAGACAACCTGCAGAATGGGAGAAAATACTCATATGCTACTTATCTGATAAAGCGCTGATAACTGGAATCTATATAGAACTCAAGAAAATCAGTAAGAAAACAATCAACAACCCTATCAAAAAGTGGGCAAAGAACGGAACAGAAACATTTCAAAAGAAGATAGACTAATAGCCAAGAAACATATGAAAAAATGCTCAATACCTCTAATCATTGGGGAAATGCAAATCAAAACCACAGTGAGATATCACTTATCTCAAGTGAGAATGGCCTTTAACAAAAAGTCCCAAAACAATAAATGTTGGCCTGTGATGCGGAGAGATAAGAACACTCTTGCACTGCTGGTGGGATTGCAAACTAACACAACCTCTGTGGAGAGTAATATGGAGATACCTCAAAGAGCTACAAGTAGATCTGCCATTTGATCCAGCAATGCCATTACTGGGCATCTACCCAAAAGAACAAAAGTCATTCTATAAAAAAGACATCTGCACTCAAATGTTTATAGCAACACAATTCACAATTGTAAAGATGTGGAAACAATCCAAGTGCCCATCAATACAAGAGTGGTTTAATAAAATGTGGTATAATGTATACCATGGAGTACTACTTAGCCATAAAAAATTGTGAACTAATATCTCTTATATTATCCTGGATGGAATTGGAGCCCATTCTCCTAAGTGAAGTATCACAAGAATGGAAAAACAAACACCACATGTATTCACCATTAAATTGGTATTAATTGATCAACACTTCTGACACATATGGAAGTAACATTCAATGGGGATCAGGCAGTTGGGAGTGAGGAGGAGATGGGTAAATTCACATCTAGTATGTGTGTGGTGCATGCTGTTTGGGGAATGGGCACACTTGTAACTTTGATTTGGGTGGTACAAAGGCAATTTATGTGACCAAAATGCTTGTACCCCTATAATATTCTGTAAATAAATAATAAGTAAATAAATAGAAATAAAACATAAATAAATGAATTTAACACATAGATATCCAAATATATTAGAATCTAAGAAAGACAAAATCACTTTAAAATTCTTTAGATGATATCTCTAAGAGTGTACTAAATTTGAAACTTAGAAATTTAATCAGTAGATTCAATACAGCTGACAAAGAGACCTGAAGCTGTGATACACATTACAATAGGAACAGACAAAAATACATAAAAGGGAGTATAATGAAGCAGGAGATAGTCTAGCATGTTTAATTGGAATTACCAAAGAAGCAAGGAGAAGTAATGGAGAGAAGGCAAAGGAATAATTTGATGAAATAAATTATTTCTCAGATTCAAACAGCACAAGTTTTAAATAGGATAAATCCACAGGTGGGTATCTCTTAGTAAAAATGCAGGTAACTAAATATAAAAAGAACATTTTTAAAAGGAGTTATATCCTGGCATATTGGTATGTGGAGTATGTTATCGAAACATTAATAAAATGTCTTAGGAATTGATGAGGAAAGAAATTGGTCACCAATTATATAATATCTAAATCTGTATTACCTAGTAACAGATTTTTTTAATTATACATATTATCATTAAAATTTATTAACTTAAGAAACATCATAAAATTTCAAAGGTAGCCTTTTAAAGAAATTAATAAGATGCATAAATTTTAAACTAATGTATAGATGGGTGGAAAAATAAATAGCTCTCCAAAGTCTAAATTATATTAGTAATTAAAAAAGCATAAAATGACTAAATCAGAAAATACGCAAATTATTATTATAGAAATGGATCCTAATATATTGAAAATTACCATCAATAAAATGGTCTAAATTTCCCCAAACAATGCAAAATTATTTTAAATATAGTATTATATCAGGCAAATTCTAAGTAAACAAAAATTGTCATTGTTACAATATCATTACACAAAAAGACATTACAGCTAAAAGTATTATCAGGCATAAAAGAATGTTACTTCTCTATTGATGAGCCAGACAAGAGCAGTGATGAGAAAGAAAAATGATAATGTGAAGTCACTTATGAATATTGATACAAAGATTTAAGTAAGTTAGCAATAATTAAAACAAAGCACAATGTAGTTGTGTTTATCTCAAGACATGCGAGAACAATTTAACACTAAAAAATTTAGTTATGTGAATTACCACATTAAAAAGCACTATAAAAATTAACTTATGATTATCTCCATAAATCTAGAGAAGCCATTAAAAATATTCAAATGGTGACTTATTAATATATTAAAATTTCTTATTAACTGGAAATAGAAGGGTAATTCATTACTTTAATAAAGAGAATCTACCAAACCTTAGTACAGGCAGTTAATGATGAACACTTGTAAGATGTCCCCTTTTTAGGAGAATTATTAGCAATAGGCAGTTGCTTTCTCTGATTTCTTCTCCACTCCACATTACCAGATATCCTGACAATGCCATCAAATACCCCCTGTTCTATGTCAACACCTCCTACACATATCCTCAAATAAAATTCCTAAGAACTAGAAAAAACTAATACTAACTATAGCTGACTTCTTCAAAGACTGTTATTAACATATTGGATACAATCTGCAAGCTTATAGAATATAACCAAGGGCTTCTGTATGTAAGAAAACCACTGTGTGCCTATATAACAGCAAAACATAATTGAATCATGTAGTGAAAAAAATACCACTTAACCCTTTGCACATCTCACTTTGCACATCATGTCATTACACTCAACATGATTAAAAAAATTATAGAGATTAAAATTACTCTTTGAATGTATCAATAATTTGAAATATAAAAAAATCCAAACAAATAAGTTTGTATGAAAAGAAACTCCAGTTTTTTATTTTACTGCTGCGCTTTGTAAAATCTGGGGTATTTAAAAAATTAAATCCCGAGTAGAATAAAGGAATTGAGAAAAAACTAAGCGAGTGCAAAGGGTTTTAAAACAGTACTTATACATATATCTAACATAAGTTTGTTGATGACATGAGATAGGAAGAGGGTGTTAACTGTTGTATGATTTGAAAAGGGTAAAGACAGCTAGTTGGACATTTGTTATGTATACATTTGTATGAGTATAGCCAGATACTGCCAACTCAGGAGAAGAAATCATATATAATATATCCAGGGTTCATGCACAGTGACTAAATCAAATTTCTTTACAAAAAAGAAATAATGTAGGGATAGAAAGTACCAATTTATATGAGAGTCAGGTCATGAATGGCTTATTATATCAGCTCACAGAAATGGACTTTATTCTCCTGTCAATGCTGAATTAATGGAACTTGGAAAACTGATTTAATACAATCAAAGCTGTATTTTAGGAAGAAGAGTATTCAAGTAGATGGACTGAAGCAGGGAGAGCCTAAAGGATAGGAAGACCATTTAAGCATATCCTCTCTGTATCATTTTAACTTCAAATTTAACAGATATTAAACTTTCCAGTAAAATTACTTTTGGACTCCATAACCATTCAAGCAGTGCTACTCTTAGAATATGCTTCATGACAGTGTTTTCTTTTAGCATATTTATTATTTTTGTAACCTATAAACTTCTTCATACATCTTAAAATGGCAATCACCACTACAAAAATTCTCTGCATATCTTATTAATATTGCAGTAACCATTAAGACTATGCAACATATATCTGAGTAATATGGCAATAACCATTAGCTTGCTTTAATGCTAATAAAATATATAAACATGTCACAGTAATATATATTGCTAAGTTCATGTGTATTCATTGGTTGATGGCTTTAATAGTATAATGGAAAAGAAGATAAGTCGTAGAGTGAAAATGCATGGCCTTTGGTGTCAGGCAGGTCTGCACTTAATTCCTGGCTCTACAATTTTCTAACAGAGAAACTGAGTGAGTTATTGCTCCCCGCTTGGATTTTGTTTTCTTCTTTTTACAAATGTGAATGGTGATGCGAACCACGCAGAGTGTTGGGGGGTTAATGAGATGACGTATGTGAGATTAATAGTCCAGTTACTGGCATATTATAGACCCCAAATGATATGATTTCCCTGCAATACAGTGACAGAGAAAAGAACATATAATAGAAATGGCTCTGCTCCTGTTGTATGGGCAGGAGACGGGGAAGCTCTGCAAGCTGAATAATGAAAAATATTAAAATGAGAGCTGAAAACATTAATTATTCATGTCCAATATATTCAAATAATTGAAAGCATACCAATGATTGACTAAAAGTTTTAGTAGTTATTATAAGTCATCACTAATATCATCACAGGTTAAATGAAGTCTCTAAAAATAAAATCTGAGAAATGATACAAATATTGAGAGAAGATATTCATGCCTATATTACTCACATGATAATATGTAATCAGCAAAGTATATACCTAGCTTTGTATCACATCTGCTTTTTATGGTAAATACAATATTTATATTTAGGATCACCTTTATTTAAATCCTCCAGAAACTATAAGGGCATTCATACTATGACTCTTTTAAAAGAGGATGTTTTTGAGTTTTTATGTTAACTTGGAATTCTTCATGTACTGCAGATAAATTGGCTGGAGTCTCTCTCTACAACCCTCTCCCACGTGTGTGTATATGTTTCCATTCAAAAGATGATAAAAAGTGCAGTTTGAAGACAAGAAGACCACTACAATTGACAAGATAGGATGGTAGCATGGAACAGAGGTAATGAAAAAAAATGCTTGTAGCCAGAACTACTGGTTTGTGCTGTAACCAATGGCTCTCGGATAAGGCAGTAAATGAGAACTGAAACCCAGTTCTCTGTGTTTACCAAGCCAATCCTAGGTTACTGTGGCAGTCTGGAGCAAGTCTGTAATCAAACAAGGCATTTATGTGCCAGTAAGCTCTCTGATACGCTCACTTATTACATGCTAGACAATATTTTAAGTGAGCTACTTGATTTCATGAGATAGATATGTGCAATGTGTTATGTCGGTTTGAGTCTACTGAGAAGACTCCAAGAGGGATGTGATACACAAAAATTTGTTAGTGGCAGCGTGCCAGAAAAGGGCAATGTTGCTTTAGGAAGTGACCAATTCAGTTTAAAGCAGCTTAAAGTTTCCCCCAGCTTGACTAAATTTTGTATGGACTTCTTCCTATCTCCAGTCCCCTGGCCTCCAGCCCTGACCAAATCCAGATGGCCTAACCACAGAGGAACCTCCTCTCTCTTTTCTTAGAGCATTTACTTTTAAAAAAGACACAATTGTAATTTCTTTCTCTGCCTCTTTGAGATGTAAATCTTTTTAACAGCCTTTCACTGCCTTTACAACTCAGGACTATCTTTCTCTAGGACCTGGGGGGCCTCCCATTGAAATGTAAACATGAATGTAAACAGAGCACCCTATCTCCCCGTGCATGTAGAGATTAGAGATCTAATTTCCCTAGAAGCTTTCCTTTTCCAAGTTGTAAAACTACCTCTTGTCATGAAAATAGAGGAAATTTTTACTTTTCTTTTGGATAAGGTTAATTAGCAAGCACAGGTGTCCTATAATTCCTCCTCCCCTTCCCCACCAAGGCTGTCCTTAGGAGGAGTCCTGCCTCTCTCTGAAATGGGCCTGCCTAGTACCCTTGTTGTTGTTGTCAGTCATGGGCAGCCTACAGGAAGTGTGGCCATGACCCAAACATAGTTGTGAAAACAGAGGAGGGCTAGCAGTCATTAAGGATCCTGCAGCAGGAGAGTTGAGCAGTGTATTTCATGGCCTCCATATTCTTTATCTGTCTTTGCAGATTTAGGGAACAGCTCCACCCTGGGTCTTGTGAGCTTTCCTTCTGGAAGGGAAATTTAGAAGAGGAAAAGAACAACACTGCTCCCCATCACTCCTTTTCTGCAGTTGTCTTCAAGACTCTGGTACTCATCCTTACCTTCCTCCACAATTCTTTCCAGTTCTTATCACCTGCAACTATCAGTCCCCTGCACTTTATTTTTTTTATTATTTCATTTTATTTCAGCATATTCCAGGGGTACAAATATTTAGGTTACATATGTTGCCTTTGCCCGGCCCAAGTCAGAGATTCAAGCATGTCCATCCCCCAGACAGTGCATACTGCATCCATTAGGGGTAAATATAACTATTCCTTTCCCCTATCTCCCAGCTGTCCAATACTGGATGAATGTTATTACTATATGTGCATTTAAGTGTTGGTCAATTAAGTCAGATAAGACCAATTTGATGGTGAGTACATATGGTGCTTGTTTTTCCATTCTTGTGATAACTCCCCTGGTCTTGATGATTACCTGGCGGTGTCATCTAAGGTGTCTGAACCCTTCTCAGATTAGGTTTGCTACACCTGTTCATTCACTATTACAATGGGACCCAAAAGGTCCAGGAGGCATCTGGCAGATCATCTGTGTTCTGCACATATTGCTTCCTTCCCCTATTGTATAATTGTAGCCTTACCTTCTCTGCTGATCATAGTTTCTGCTGCCATTATAGAGAGTCCTATTTTTACCTGCTGGTCCCTGTACGCAAAGAGCCAACTGCACTGGCAGCAGCCATTGCCTTACAGTATGATGGGACCCTTGCTGTGTCCCTTGCTAACATTATTCCCCCTTGGGGGACCAGGATTTCCAACCTTGTAGAAACCACAATTGCAGTTATAGAAAACAAACTACCCCGGTGAATCATTTAGATGGTAAATGGGACCACTCCTGTTTCCACACATTGTTTCTAGGACCCATGCATTCTTCTTATTGGTGGCACAGTGGCACATTAAGGTATCCAGCTTAATGATTCCACTACATTGTAAAGGAGGGGACCACATCTTTACATAGTGTGGGACTTCAGCTGTGCCTTTATAAGATTGTTCTGGTGTTTTGTGAGACAGGTTGCCTTTGGATGGTGCTGTATCTGCAATGACCAGTGGAAGACACTCCTTAGCTCCTTTGCTGAAAAGTGGTTCCTCATGTCAGGGTGATGCTGTATAGGATAACATGAGTGTGGAACAGGCATTTCCTAAGTCCCCAGACGGTGGTGCTATTTTAGGCTCTGCCTGAGGAATGTGTAAAACTCAAGGCCTTGGCTTGTCCAGGTCAGAAAGAGCCCAGTGTAGTCAATTTGTCAGCAAGTGGCTGGTTGGACTTGTAATAATACCATGTCAAGGACTCAGTGTTGTTCTCTCTTGTTTTAAAGGTATCACTCTCATTTTTGAAGTTTTTGTTCATCTCACACTGCTGGTATGAACATATACTGTCAGACAAAGATTTTACTACATTAATATTTTAGCATGTTAAATTAAGCAGTGCTGAAAAATTAGTAAAACATTTATTTGAGGGTATATGCCATATCAGCACTGTGAGATGAATAAAGATTACAAATATGAAAGTGTTGCCTCTTTGAAACAAACTGTTTTTAAAGTATTAGCCTTTCAGGTTTTGCTCAGTATTTTATCTAAACCAAATTAGCTATCACGTTTTATTTTTGCACACAGGAGTCTTTACTGATGTTTATCTAATGAAAAACTGTAACCTACCATATGGAATCATGATCATTTCTCACCATTAAACATTGTGTTTGTTTTTATTTTAAAGGCAACACTTTCAACTTAAAAAGGTAACACAGTGTAGAGGCAGGAAAGGGGTGATCCCTTTCATTCCCAAGGTAATAGTCATAAGACATACCCCTAAACCAAAACACAGATTAACAAGAGAAGAGCAAAACAAGTTTATTTGATCAGTTTTACACGGCACTGGAGGCTTCAGATTGAAGACCGAAAGATACAGGAGAAGCTATCTGATTTGATGCTTACATTCTATGAAGCAGTGAAAGCCCTGTAGAAATGTGATTGGACACAAACGGTATGATTTAATAGTAGTAGACTGAAGTAAACCCCGCAAGGCCTGTCGGAACCTTCTGAAATGAGAGTCTCATGACCTACAAACAAAGTAGGTCAGAGAATTTCTTAATGGCCAGTTTTTACAAAGAAAGGTGTTGTAAACAGAGTAATATTTTTAAGTTTTATGGCTGGCTTTAGGGGAAAAAGTGTTTAGGTTTCTATGAACTACCTTGGGGAAAAGGGTTCCTAGTTTCTATGACTTGCTTTGGATGTAGAATGAGGCAGAGACAGAAGAGGAGAAGATCAGAGAAACTTTGCTTCTGAAGCTGCTTCTGAGGACCTTACTTTGAGGTATTGTTTTCTGAGCCTCAAAAAGTTCATAAATTTTAATATTTTGGATTTCAATTGAGTATGAATATTCTCATGTGATCCACAGTGGAATACATATAAAAATGGGTTTTGTTAAATTAGACTAGAATAAATGTGACTATGATTTATTTTTTAGTGAATTTGTTGAATTATAAAATACATACAGAAAAGTGCACGTCATAGTTTTACAGCTTTTACAAAATGAACCCACCACTGTAACCAGCACTCAGACCAAGAAGCAACATCACCAGTCTCCCAGGGGCTCCCCTTGTCTCATCTCATGGTCACTCTCTTCTCCATCAACATACATGGCTATTATGCCTTAAACAATTATAGATTGTTTTGCATGGCTTTTGAACTTCAGATAAATGAAATCAAGCGTGATGTGTGCTTTATTGTTGGCTTATTTGCACAACATTTTATATGTGAGATTTATTCAAGTAGCTGCATATAGTTGTACCATCTTTGTTCTCATCTCTTGAAGGTTTTCAATGATATGAATATACTGTATTCATTTGTCCATTCGAGAGTGAATGGACATTTATTAATTTCCAGTTTGGAGCTATAAGAAATAGGCTACTACATATATTTAAGTGGAAGTCTATTGGTGAATGTATGCTTACTTTGAGAGGAAGGAGTTTTAAGCCTGGAATTGGAAATTCTGAATTAATAGGTTCAGTTCTAGTAGATACTGCCCAGAGCAGTATATGGAATTTATCAAACTTATTAATCTTTTCAAAGAATGAATTTACGCTTTCGATGTTTCTCTATTGTGCAGCTGTTTTGTTTATTCGATTTATATTCTTATCTTTAATTATTTTTTTCATATAGTTTTTGGATTAGATTTACAATTATTGTTCTACTTCCATGAGAAAGAATATTTGCTTATTGATTTTTAGTCTCTCTTCTTTTTTAATGCATACATTTGCAGCTATAAACTTCCTGTTTAGTGCCACTTTACCTGCATCCCCAAGTTTTAATATGCCATATCTTTATAGTTATTTAGTTCAAATAATTTTCTAATTTTTTGTGATTTCTTCTTTGACCTAACAATTATTTTGAATTGTATCACTTGATTTTCAAACAGGAAAATCTAGTAATGATTAAATTCACAATGATTAGAGAACACTCTCTAAGTGATTTTACAACTTTAAAATATATTAAATCTCCAATTATAATGTATAATAACCTATGATACAGTCAATTTTGTTACACACTTCATTTTAGTATGAAAATAATGCACATTACATCAATAGTAGACACTTTCTTATCTGAAGTGTAACTCAAAATTATTGTTTTCTGGAAATATTACATATTATTACTTGTATTTTTGTTTGTTTGATCTATCAGTTAATAAGTATTAATGTTTCTTGCTATTATAGGTTAGGTTATTTTCCACCAAGTTATGTCGATTAATGGTTTATATATTTTGACATATTGTTACCAGGTACCTATAGATTTAAAGTCAATACATCTGTTGAATTGAACTATTTATCACTGGGGGTGGGGGGATGAAGGCCTATTTTGTTCAGACAAAGGGAAAACAATAATTTTAAATGTGATTTATGAAAGATGGTATATATTTTTTTATAAAACGTAGAAGATTTAATTATAGAAATTTAATTTTAGATCTAGTGTATCATCGTTGCAATATATGATATTAAAATTAAAGCAAAAAATCCACTCATTATGCCATATATAAGGCGTTTTTTTTAAAAAAAGACAAAGAATCAAATATAGTTTCAATATGTCATCAATAAACAACTAATCAAAGCACTAACTCATTCAATGGCATATGTTTTAAGTCTAAATGATAATTGATATTTTCCATAACTGATTGTATACAAAATGTCCATCAAAATCCTAGGGAGCAATAATATAAACAACTTTATATTATACAAGGTACTATTATGTTCCATAGCAATTAAAATATTACTTAAGAAATAAATCTTCATATTTTTAGCTAACATATTTGTGTCAGAATATGGTTTGAAAATAGCTTAATAATAGATCATGTTTGAAAATAGTTCAACATGTAACATAACAGTAAATGCCACTTCACTTGCAGATAATTTACAGGACAGTTTAGTGATATTTACAGTTAGTTCTGTCATATAAAAATAATTTTATGATGTGAAACTTATGAGAGTAAACTATTCAAACTTGAAACTAATTAGTGTTTCAAGTGCTGTGATAGATATGAAGCCAATCCATCTCTAACATAACAGATAATAGTGATATTATATAGGCAAAAAAATATTTCATATAGGTTTTTAGACATACAGCAATCTTTTCATAGTGGAGTCCTAAAATTTACTGAGGAAAACTAACAAATTTTTAAAATAGGCTGATTTCCTTATATCTAGTTTAAATAAGAATTTGTAATTGTATTATAGACCAGTAAGGTTTATGTGTAGGGAAGAATTTGAAAAGTTTAAGTTTCATATAGTCACCTTAGACAGAAATCCTGCCACCATTGTGGCAATATTAATTCATAACGTTAAGATGAACACTAGTTTTGATATTGATATTTAAATTTCACATATTGAAATTGATTTGTTATCCTAAAATAATTTTAGTTATCATTTATTTTGTTCAGTCTCCTCTTCCAAATGTACATATTGGATCCAATATGTAACCAAATGTACACATTATTACATATTGGATCATCTGTGGATCATCTGTGGGATCATCTGTGGGCAAAGGAAAACATTTTAATACTTGAAGGAATAAACTCTGCTCAAACACCTTTTCTTCACAAGTGCAGATTTGATTTCACTTATGTAACAGTCAACATTTCATTACCCTTTTCTTCCAAAGTCTTCAATTTTTGAGACATGACTATAATTTCTTCATCCAATCATGTGAGGGAAAGGCAGTGCGTTAGGTTGACCCAGTGATTCAAGACAAATGCCAACTGCATGTCTTATGAAACTTACATTCTCTATAGAGTGATCACAGAAGCATAGAACATGTTGATATATATGAGTGTGGTGCTGAAGTTCTACCGATGAATGTAGATATATTGAGTTAGGCACTTAAAGCAATTGCTTTCAGTCATCTCAATGATAAGCAGTCACAGATGAGATGTGTGTATTTGAGATGAAAGAGCTTGGCTTGAATTTAAATCAAATCCAAATTCTGACATTTACTTTATTTTTGTTGGAGAGAGAAGAAATATATTTAAGATTGATAAACAAATTTAAGTACTCAAGATGAGTTTTAAAAGATTTGAAAATACTGTCACAGAATTCTCACTTAGATTCACTGCAGAAAAATGAGTTGATGATAGCATCATATATTTGTGCTTAGATAAATAGAAGATTCCCTTGATCACGGACTGAAGTAAGATTAGTGTGTGAGGATAAATTATGGGGCAGTGATTTGATTATTTATTTGAATTATAAAAGACAATCAAGAAAGAGGATCATGATAATAAAGAGATATACTTGCAGTAAAACAAGATCTATTCAGTATGAGTCACACTACATTAGATACACAGAGTAGACAATACAATGTGATGCATTAAAAAATTCAGTTTTACTGACAATAATGTACAGCAAAATATAAGCTCTGCTCATCATAAGCCACTGTGAATTTAGACTTTCACGGGGATTTATTTTCTTTAAATTATACACGTGATTCTCTCTCTATAAAATGTCCTCAGTATCATTTCATAAGCTAATCAGAACAAAGCAGAGCAATGAGACAAAAGAAATAGTGAGAAATATGATGTAACACTTTAAGTGGCCACTGATAAATCTTGCATAATTTGGTGCTTGGGGAATTTTCCCTAACCCCCAAAACATGCCAATAAGAATGATCACTCAATACCACATTTGGAAAAAAATAGAAGTGGTGGAGTGTTTTTTGGTTTTGTTTTGTTTTGTTTGTTTTTATTGTCTGTAGTGCTTAAATAATGAATTATAACTAACATACACCAAATGGTCATGTCTTCTGTAGGGCAGTATATGTGTTCATGATCTGGACGTTTACTTTCATGATGACTGTCACTGAGAATAGAGGAGACAATAAGTGATACTCAGCAGTAGTTTTGACCATCACTGAGAATGTTTCCCCAGTTGTTTGTTCAAATGAGAAAATAAAGAGAGAGCTTTAATTGTAATATGTTAACTGAAAGAGCAAGGTCTGCAGCAATGCCTGAAAATGACCACAGCTTGCTCTTATCTTAGGTTTCCTATAGTAACGATAGTAAAGAACACCCCCCAACTCATTACAAATATAGATGTCTATTTACCTTCGGCATTTTTAAAATGCTGTCCCATAAAACGTAGATACTTAATTCTTGTTACTGTATTTATCCAAAATAACTTATTACAATAAAAGGGCTTTTCTTACTTAAACAGGAAAGTTTTGAAATATTTAAAATAAACATATTTTTCTAGTCACGTTGAAAAGGTGATTACTTCTGCTTTTTACCAGTGTATTTGCAGTTCATAAATATACTCTCCCCCCCTTTTTTTTTCTACTCCTCAAAATGAATAATCACAACAAGAATTTACCATTACAAATGTACAGAAATGTGAAATTAGTCTACTACACTTTCACAGATTGTGGCAGAGGACATGAGACTCCTGGGCCACAGATAAAGGACTTTATTAGTCACAGAACAGTAGGCAGCATGATTTTATATTAACACTGGCTTCTGCTTGTCCCCCAACACACAACGGGGCACCGGGGAAGTAAACCCAGGTGAATATTACACATACAGTGATTTTGTGTAACAGCTCAGGAGCTCTAAGCTTAGGAAAACCCATATCTTGTTAGGGAGTTGCTAGAAAACCCACTAAACTTTGCCCCAAAGTAAGACATTATCTTTATCATACTCATCAGGAATGAGTTATCTTTATCTTACTCCTTCTGCCCAAAGATATACACTATTTCCATCTTCCAAGGCTCTTTGCTATACAAAAGCTATCCTAAAACATAAAAATATTAATGTCATGAAGAATTGATCCTTTTATAGTACATAAGCATGATGATTGGGTTTTCATGTGCACGTGTGAGATATGCCTCCCTCAATCCTTGTTATGACATGAGCACATTCCTCTCTGACATGAAAAAATATTTTAAAAAAATGAAGAATTGGCTTCCAGAAACAAACATATAACAACATATTTGAGAATCGGCTAAGACAGAAGAATCAAAAGTAGAGGTGACATCCTAAATAATAATATCAAATCAAACAGAATAGAAAAGCTAATCCATCTTTAGCATTGTATGCACCAATTAATACTTATGGTAATTAATACCTTTTCCATAACCGGTTTCTTCCTATCACATGCCTTTTTCTTAAAAGTGCTCTTGCTTCTTCATCAGCAGAATATCTAGGGAGGTTTCTTCTGCACTGTTGACCTTTTATTTAATTCATTAATCATATTTATCCACAAATACCATTTATCATCATTGAAACATTTTATGAATACTACATGCAAGTTAATGGTGCAGATGTTGGAAACCAAGGAAATACTAAGGTTAATTGGTTTTTAAAGGGCTTTTATTTTCCTTAAAGAAATAGGACACAGTTGCAAATAAACATTAAAGAATATACACAGAATAAAATGGATGTCAGTTATAATACATGCAACAGAAAATAAGTCTTCATTAAGTCACAGGCTTTATCATTTTTCAAAAAGATTTTACCTTTTACAATAATCCAAAGCAGGCTCTTTTGGTTTTCTTTTTAATAGGAGACATTACCTGTTTCTACTGGCTTGAGTCTGATATAGATTTGTAGCCTCAACCAAAATATATGATCTGTTTCACCTTCGTCATCCTTATTGTAGCTTTTCCCCACGGTTCCCCAGAATAGATTTCTTACAATTTACAGCCACTCTGATCTTGGTATATTGGAATTGGCACAGTGTACAATATCTCAAACAGTAATTCTCATCACCTAAAAGTATAGACCTACAGTGAAAGAAACTCATTGTCTCAATCAAGTAGGACTCTGAGGCAGCTCATGACTAATTGAAAGTTTCTCTTGCTTCATTTCATGTCTCTCCTTTCCATGGCCAGCATTTTGTGACAATATTCTCCTTCATTTTTAGTTTTTACCTGACTCTGCAATTGGAAAAGAAGTAATATGTTTGTTTTGTATTCCTTAATAGATTCTGATGGAGATTGTATGGTATTTTATTTAATATAACCTTTGGCACAAGTACTTTTTTCCTTCAAATAGCAATCTGTCACATTCTAAAAATTCTCTTTGCCACTATTGTTACTCTAAGTGTGTTTGTTTGTATTTTATATTAGTAGTAAATTGATTGTTATGTTATCTTGTAATTTTCTCTCTTGATTCTGATCAGGAAAGTTAAACACAGATAAAGTATTTTGTGTTTCAAGAAACGTTTGTTCTGAAAGTATTGATGCTGTTAATTTTAGATTGATTAACTTCTTGATCAGTAAAATCATTATACTATCTACATGATATGAATTTATAAGATATTATAATATCCTTTGCTTTCTACTGCTTCAATCTGAATTTGAGAGACTTTATTAATAATCCTTGAGAACTTTTAGATATCTTTGAATGCCTACATTTACACAGAACACAAATACTTCTTTAGGTAAGTCAAAAATGAAATAGAAAAAAAACTGAGCCCAACTCATTAGTTTAGTAATTCTATTTAAAAACAGTCTAGATTTTTTTCTTTCTCTCTTCTTCCCACTAATCAATTTCTGGTTCATTGGTTATTTTTCCTCAATGATTAATTTTAAAATATTGACCGAATAATTCCAATGTGTCAGACTATGTGCAAAATAGTGAGTATACAATCTGGGCAATAGAGACAAGGTATTTTCCTTCCTTCAGCTTACACAACAGTGGAGAAAATACACAATAGAATAATCAAATACAACTCAGTGAAATATATGCTCTTGGCTCTATTGTAACATGAATAAATTTTAAAAGATTAGGGAAGGTAGATGTAATCCTGAAGACTGAAGAGTTCACTTCTACCCCCATACCCTCTTTCCTCATTACCATCGCGTAATCCTCTCATTTTACTATTCATTATAATCAACATAATGTGCACATTTGGCTCTCTATGATGCACTCAAGAGTTTCGAATATTTTTAAATTGTATTTAAATATATTTATTCATCTGTCATTTTATAATCACTAAACTGAGACTTTTAGAAAAGAAAAATTATGCAATTCTTAAATTGGGATTAGTATTAGAAATATTTTTTCTGTACTAGTATTTGTTGAGGAAGTTACTGTGAACAATTAATTTCATTTACCCTAATTGAATGTTACTGCAAACACAAGCAACATATAGTGTTCCAACATTATCTGCTACAGGAATTCTTTACCATAAACATCAAGTGAAAACTGGGTTTTCTTTTGATAAATGTCATACTCATGTAACGCCTTTCATAACTATTTTTCAGGATGACTTTTTTCTTGTTATAGAATTACTAGAACTCATTGTAAAGATTTTGAAACCAGAGAAAATTTGACAAACCATAATCATAAAATTATACTTCCAGAAATAACTATATAGACCATAGTTATATATTTTGTAGTTCCATGTAGTTTATAATACATATACGTGAGTCTGTGTATGTATACAGCCGTACCTCATATCAGTAGGGGATTGGTTTCAGGTCTCCCCAAGGATACCAAAATCTGGATGCTCAAGTCCCTGACATAAAATGGCATAGTATTTGTATATAAACATACACACATCTTCCATATACTTTACATCATTTCTAGATTCCTTCTAATATCTAATACAATTTAAATGTTACATAAATATCGTTATACTATATTGTTTAGGGAATAATGACAAGGAGAAAAATCTGTGCATGTTCAGTACAGATTCTTTTTTTTTTTTTTTTTTTTGATACAGACTCTTGAGTCTTGCCCTGTTGCCTGGGCTAGAGTAAAGTGGCATCAGCCTAGCTCACGGCAACCTCAAACTCCCGGGCTCAAGCAATCCTCCTGCCTCAGCCTCCCAAGTAGCTGGGATTACTGGTGCGTGCCACTGTGCCCAGCCAATTTTTTCTTTTTCTTTTTTTTTTTTTTTTTTTTCTAATAGAGATGGGGTCTCGCTCTTGCTCAGGCTGGAATTCCTGAGCTCAAGAGATCTTCCCACCTTGACCTCCCAGAGTGTTAAGATTGCTGGCATGAGCCACCGTGGCAGGCCAGTACAGATGCTTTTTTTAAAGAAAATATTTCAATTCAAGTTGGTTGAATCTACAGATATGGAAACCACCAGTACAGAGGGCTGACTCTGTGTGTGTAGTATATACTGTTATATTATATAAACACACATTATATATATAATTTTGCATGCACCTCTATTCATGCATTTTTTCTATAACATTATTTAATAGTTGCATGATATTCTACTTGACAGATTTTCTATAAAATTAGTGAATACATTTTCTGTCTTCAAATATTATTGCCATTTCTAATTGATTGCTGTAAAAATATTCCCACAATGAATATATTTTTGACATAAACCTTTCCTTCATATCGTTATGACATATTCCCCAAATTGCTGAATGAAAGACTGAGTAAAAGACTTAGTGCTGAGTAAAAGACTTAGTGCTACAGCCAAATGTCCCATTTTAAACATTCTACTTCTGTTCTCCTTTTGCTCACTTTGGCTTTACTTAGCCAAGTATTAATACTGATATGAAAAATCCTTGTTTCTGACAAGTTAGAATTGTAGTTAAATAAGCTCATTTAGAGTAATACTACTGGTGCTTATACAATAACCTTGAGGAAAAGATACCACTGACGATGTCAGAAATAGGAAATGAAATGATGTGATGTCTGGGTTTGCTTTAAAATACTCCAAATAAAGAAGAAGGGAAGGAAAGCAGGGAAGGGAAGAGCAAGAAAAGGAAAGAGGAGGAAGGAAAGATGGAGTAGAGAGAGAGAAGAAAGAGAGGGGAAGAAAACAGAGGGAAGAAGGAAGAAAGGAAAATGAATATAGCCGTGGTTGCTGGCAGGGAAATGGATGAGACAAGAATTATAAAATATTGATAATTGTTGAAACTGGATAATAAATACATGATGGTTTTTATACTGTTCTCCTAACTTCCTTGTATTTTTAAATTTTTTCACAATAAAATATTAAAATACAACAAAACAAAACAGATTCTAAAGATTCTGAATCCTACATCTTGTGTAGTACTACTTCAGTAGATGTCCAGCTATTCAAATTATCCAGTTAAAAATCAGTTGTTACTCTTACTGGATTCCTGTGGAAGGTTGCACAATAACGGTTACACCGTGATACCGAAGGAGCCACTGCCAACATTTACGTACTACAGGAATTCTTACAGGATGTAAGGTCTATACATCGCAAGCCACGTGCACCCCAAGAAAAATGATTGGAATGTTTTAAAAAATCACTTGCCTAAAGAACAAGTTCTGGAAATGAGCAGATTACATGAAAGCATTACTCCTTTTTTTTTTTCCCTCCCTCACTTTAAGAAACAGGTCTCTGGTTTAAGAGCTCGAATGAAAAGATTAGGAAAAGCTGTTTCTCCGTGTCACTGTTTTTCAGTTGTGGTCAAGAATCATCTGAGACATCAAATTCAATCCCATCACTTATCTCTGGAGTTAGCAAAAGGTTCAGACCTTGCTCTTCTCCAGTGGAAATGAACAGCCTGCACTCTCTCTTTGAGTCTTATCGTTTCAGGCATCCTTTAAAATTTACTGCTTCAGCCTCAGCCTTCTTCGGAGTCATTTAGTGATGTTTGCATTAAGTCAACCAGTTTGTAGAATTTACAACTTGTTCTCCTTCCAAAAAAAAAAAAAAGTTCCTTCCTCCAAGTTTACTCTTCATGATATTGTTCTAAAGAGCTAGCATGTTTTATGCTCCCAAGACCAAGTTAAAAGACACATTTTCTGGCATATTCAACACATGTTCTTTCTTTCTGATTTTTCACCCTTAATACTTCACTTTGTACTCTGTGATAACATCCAATTTTTGTAAAAATATCAAGTAAATAACACTGTTAAACCGTTAGCAATATCAATGCAGTATTGTACCATTCGCAAAGCACTTTTATAAAGACTAATATATTTGACATTCATGTCAGTCTGTTAAGTGTGAAATAAAATATTCTGATCTTAATTTTGCAGGTTAGAAAGCAGAAAGACAGAGAGCATAAATAGGTCCTTAATCCCAGAAATACTAAAGAAGAGTTAGAAGCTGATCCATAAATTTTTATTCACATGTTAGAAAAAACTTTTCAGTACTCCATAGAGCTTTCCTTTATTATTAGTTGTTTCATGCACATTTATAAAGAAAATTAGAAATTTATTTTTATGAAAATCTTAAATCAGGATGCATTCATGCTCAAAAATTCCTGTGTTTTTTACATGTAAAAGGGATTTAATTTGTATCACATAAATAAATAACCAAACTTGTCAGAATTTGCATGCTAAAATTTTGCTTGGTAATAACTTATATCTCATATATTCTTTTATAACTGCAATAGAGTTCTTATTTCTGCACAAATCCATTTCCATTTCTTTGAATAATTATGAATACATAAAGTAGTTCATTAGTATCAGAACTTCATACTTATATAATATAATTGAGTCATGGTAATTAGTGGGGTGCATATTTTAGCCTGAAGTTAGAAATTTTCATATTTCTTCTTTCTGATTCTTGGGTCAGAGATATAAAACTAAGTAGAAATACATATAATTATCTAGGTGGATTTCAAAGTTTCTAAAATGTTTCTCAAATTAAGTCATAATTTCATTTTCTTTTCAAAACCTGTAAGTTCAAGAAAACATAAAAGCCTTCAGGGTTATAATTAATCCAATCTATATGTGTTATGTCACTTTGCTTAACCTAGTTCTTATTATCAACTTTCTTAGCTTATATAATAAAATAATAAAACTAAAATTTTAATTTAATCACTGTAGTGCTGGCATTTTAAGTAAAACTCTCTCTTTTTTTAATTTTACACCATTTGTTTTCAAACACATCATTCATGCATTCATCAATCAAATATTCATTTTATGTGTCAGATATTCAGCAGGATAATTGAATGAGATATAAATAAGGCATGTCCTTGTTTTGACTTCATTAATAAAGATTCTAAAGGAGGAGGCAAAAATAGCTAAAGTGGACTATAATAATTGCTATAATGTATATGGCAGAGGAAGATGATACACTTCATCTTCAGATATATTGATGGGTTCTTAGAGGATATCTTCCTGGAGAATTTCACTTTTAAACAGCAGTGTTGGAAACAGTTTGCCTAATGCACCAGGAAGGAGAGAGAATTTCATGGGCAGAAAGATGAGGAATAAAACACAGCAATCTGAAAAGGTGTGGATTATTCAAGCAGTGTGAGAAAATATTATCTGAGGAAAAGGAAGCTGAAAGGTATGAGCCAGGTAACCTAGCTGGAGAACAGTTTTAAATGTGAAATTTGAAAGTGGCATTGAAGTGTGGTCAAATTGTGGGCAACAGAGTAAGGTAGAATTTGGTTTGAATCCTGCTTCTACCCTGTAATAACTGTTTGACCTTAGACAAATTACATGATAGGTATAAGCTGTGGATTTCATATTTGAAATGTTGGGATAAATACATATATATAGTATGCATTGTTTGCAGTTTTCAGGTTTAAATAAAATAAGTAAAATTTATGTGATGAGAAGACTGCCTAATTCTACTCAAATTTCAGGAATCACTGCTGTTGTTACATTATTAGGGATTTATTGTATAGGAGGAAGTTATTCTAGAGCTGTCTGGAGGGCTAATTGGGAGGGAAAGTCACTGCAATCCAGGAAATTTGTTCATAGAGTATCACAGCCATTTAGTCTACAGAATATAGAAAGCAGAATAATAACATTCATAATAAAAACAAGAACATTATCTCAAATTTATTTATTGCCTTGTATCATGGTAAGAGCTTTACATAAATTGTTCTTATTTATTACTCAAAACAGCCCAATAACGTAGATTTTGTGTATCAGTCGGGGTTCTCCAGAAAAACAGAACAAATATTCTATTTATTCTATATATTCCATACATAGAATATGTAAGGTAACTATAAATATATGTTATTTTATATATAAAATAAATCTCTCTATATACACAAGTTGACCTCGAACAACACAAGAGTAAAAGCTCCATTATCCTGCACAGTAAAAAATCCACATATAACTGTTGACTTCCCAAAAATGTAACTACTAAATGCCTACTGTTGATTGGAAACCTTACTGATAACATAAATAGTCAACACATATTTTGTATGTTATATATTGTATATTGTATTCATTCAATAAAGTAAGCTAACAAACAGAAAATCTTATAAGGAACAGCTTAAGGAAGAATAACATACATCTACCATTATATAAGTGAAAGTGGATAATCATAAAAGTCTTTATTCTCATCTTCACATTGAGTAGGTTGAGGAGGAGCAGGAAGAGGAGGGTTAGGTCTCACTGTCCCAGGAGTGGCAGAGGCCAAAGAAAATTTGCGTGTAAATGGACATATGCAGTTCAAAATTGTGTTGTTCAAAGGTGAACTGTACGTGCATGTGTGTGTGTGGCGGGTGTATTCATGGAGAGAGAAAGAGAGAGATTTATTAAGGAATTTATTGACTCACATAATTATGGAGCTGGCAACTTTCAAAATTTCAAGATTTCAGTATCTTTAAGGCAGGCCAGCAGGATGGAATTTCAGGCAGGACTTCTATGTTACAGTCCTGAAGCAGAATTCCTTCTCTTTCAGGAAGCTTCAGTTTTTGCTCCAAAAGTCTTTACCTGACTAATCTCCTTATAGAGGGTAATCTGCTTGACTCAAAGTCTACTGACTGCAAATCTCAATCATTTAAAAAAGTACCTTCATGGCAATAGCTATTTTTTGACTAAACAACTGAGCACAATAGCCTAGCCAACTTGATACATAAAATTAACCATCTCAATAGAGCTGATGAAAGCAAGATTTGGTATAATTCATTGATTATGTATGAAATGCCCAAGAGGCAGTGGGAGGTAGAGCTGGCATCCAACAACCTGGATCTCTGACTCCATATTGAGGATGTGTCACTGGTGTTCTGTGCCACCTTCTACTAGAAGCAGATGTGGAGAAAAGAGAACCCATGTGAGAGCTATGCCTATACACAGAAAATGAGAAAGAAGGAAGAGCATAAAGTTGTTTGTTGTTGTTTATCTTGAATTACTAAGTGACTGGTAGAGAAATTTTGAAAAGAAATGGTGGAGGATGAAGAAATGGTCCTATTCTGAGTCTGTTTAACTTTAGCCCTGCACCACGTTAGGTGCACATTACTTCCCCAAGTAAAAATCTTTGACGAAAAACAAAATCACTGTTCTTTGCTTCCTCCCTTTTCCAGTGTCATTCCTGTTGCTGAAATATCTTTCCTTATTCATCCAGTCACAACACCCAACTCCTACTTCAAATTTTAGAGACTAGTGCCTTTTTTGTGAAAACTTCTGTGAGGTTCCAGAGTCACTTGGTTAATTTTTCCTTCTATAGGACACAACTCTGTTAATGCTGTCACACTCCGGAGTAAACCCCTCGAGATGGAGAACTCTGTCTCACCCAGGCTTGTGCACTTTGCAGCCAACAAAGTGCCTAGTACCCAGCATCAAACAACAAGCAATTGCTATAAATAAAGATTAGTCACCTCATTTTATTAATATAGATACACAAAGGATTGGACAGAAGTACAAAATATTATAACCTATTTATAAGTCCTTTTCAATAACTAGATTAAAGATGAAATAATGAGGTGGACTTCTTTTAGTTTTTGTCCTTTAAAGTACAGTTGACTTTGGAAAATGTTGTCATGCCTGGATTCATTCATATCCTTTTCTGCTTGGTTGGTCTCTACTTTAACTCCAAATTATATACCATCCTTATGCTTATTTATTCATGTGATTATATGTGCTAAAAAGATGACATCAATACATGTTGTTGCTTTTTATGCAGTAACTTGAATGAAGTTTAAAAATAAACAACAAAAGGGAGAAAAAAGAATCAATATTGATTATATTACTAAATAAGTTCATCTTGCAAAAAAAGTTTCATTTTCCTTCTTATATTGAAATAGTCAAGCAAATTAGCCTTCTTAATTTTCCCTTTCTTGGCATCTAACTCATGCGTTTCTTCATTTTATTTCTTTAATGCAGGAAAATCATGTGACTCTCCTATATCATTTTGAGATAGTTATAAACATTATGCTACCATTTAAAATTAAATAACCAAAAATTGATATCAATTATAATTCTAAAATTTGGTTAATAATGATAAATTTAGAAGTGCATAGTCTATTCAGAATGACTTACAAGAATTTCTGTATTATTTTGAAGAGAGGTTGATCGCACATGATGATTGATTTATATTTTGATTTTAAGGCCAAGGAATTCCATCTGCTTTTGTGTCTCTGAGCCACAACATAACTAGGTCAGATTCTTTCTGGAGTACCGAGGTATCCAGTAAAATTGTGCTTGGCAACATGCACACCCAGCACACACACAAATAGCTGAACACAAAGTCTCCCTTCTCAGAGCCACCTTCTTAGACATGTTTGTGCCTGTACATGGTTTCTGGCTAAAAATGGATGAGCAGTGAGTTTTAGGAATGAAGATACATTGAGTATTTACATACGATTATCTTTTAAAAGGGACTTTAATTTGAATAATATTGGCATATAAAATTCAAGAAAGAGAAATGGAATGTTGACTAACTTTCATAAAAACACCATTAGCAATAATAAGAATGCACAGATGTGTTGATTTATAACTATCATTTTTAAAGGAGCATAGAAAATATTCTCTTAGATATAAAGGTGTTTTTAATTTAAAACAGTATGCAATATATTCTAATATTAAACTCTTTTTTCTCTAATTACACCTGAGCTAATCTGTTCCAGGTGAAATGTTTATTTCTTTATTCATCTATTCTTTTACTGATTGCTTGTATAGTGTGGGAATTCTTGATGTTAAGCCTCTAAATAAACAAAAAAATTGCTAACTCAGTAACGGTCTTTGAATACCAAATGTATTCTATTCAGATCAAAACTTCACAATTTCTCTTTGATATTGTCATTAAATAACCTGGCTATCTTACAAATTATAATTCAATATTTCCTACTTAATCCTAACTATATATATTTTGGTTAAATAATCCTATTCTTAAATAAATGTGTATATTTGGATTACTATATCTTATTGTGAATCTCCTCTTAGTTTTAAAATTAAGAAGACTAGTATTAGCTTCTAGGAAAACAATCTCTCTCAGTGCTGGTGGGAAGCTGGTACACCAGCCCCTTCTTCCTACCTGAACTATAGTTTGAGGCATTGTAAGATGCTTCATAAACTCTTCTGTTGTTGCCCTCCTTTCCTCCTCTCCTGTACTTTTATAACATAATTCAACAAGTATTTAGTGAGTGCCCACTAGGTGTCAGACAATCTCCTAATAATTCCAAAACAACAATCTTTTTGGAAATCTTAACATATGTGGAAGAAACTGGACAACAAAGAAAATTGTGTGAAAAAAATAGGTCATTTTATTTTACATTCTTTAAAAAATGTTGAAGTAGCCTATATCCTGCAAAGTTTCCAATTGGAGCTAATTTTATGACTGGTTAATCTGATTATAACTCAAGTAAAAAATTAGCAAAGCATGGTAATTCCTCTCTTAAAGATTCATTTCTAGAAGATGCTATATTACTGACATGGGAAAATATTTTAAACAAGATTGTAAATAATCATTCATTAATTTATAACATTGAGTGTCTATTGTAAGTTCTATGCACAATTTCTGTGAACAAAATACAAATGAAAAATGGTGCATATTCTCAAGGAACTTACACTTAGAAGAGGAATTAATATGATAATCATGTTTAAAAATGCAAGTTGAAATGTAAACTCTACATACAATCAGCAATCAACAAAGGCAGAATTTAGGTGTCAATATAAAACAACATTCCTTTGTTAAAACTATGGGCAATTTTCACATAAAATATCAATTGCATGAACTACAAGGTTTTGCTTATTTTAACTATGCACATATAGTCTTAAAACAAAATAGAAATTCAAAGTCAATAAAATTTTGTTGTCTCTTGATAATGTATTCAAGAGAAGGTCCATTTCTTTCTTTTATACCACCAACACTATTTTAAAAATACTTATTTAGGTACGCTCTTTACTGAAAAGAAAAGTCACCTTGAATAAGCTATGAAGTAAAAATAGCCACTTTATAAAGGAATTTATAAATTTTATACATTAAAAAAGATAATTATTTTCAATTGGTAAAATATTCTTTACATAAAATCTTACATTATTTTGAAAATAAAAATTAATCATAAAGTTTACTCATTGATTTTATTACATATATAATATCCAAAAACAACTCTGTGAAGATTTTGATTATATTCATTCTGAAGTCTTCTATTTGCTATTTTTATTGTGTTTAATTCTGTTGGTTTAATTTGTTGTCTTACTCTCACTGTGAAAGTTTTCTCTAATATTTGGTGATTCTTGTTCCTTTTATTATTATCCGGATATTCTCAGTTCCATTTTTCCCATCGTGGTCTGTTTCTGGATGTTGTATAAAATGGACAGTATGTACTGCTGACAGGTCTGTGCCACCGGCATCATATATTCTGGGTATGAGATGTTCCCTCTCTCCTTGAAATAATTAACTTTCAAGAACATTGTGTTTTCATTCCCAAGATTGACAATCATTTGCTCCAGCCTAAGGTCAAGTGCCACCACTGATGGTTCTGATGGTTCTGAGCAGGAATGAGATGAACTGGAATTGCCTAACTCTTGTAAATCTATTTTCCCCATAGTCACCTTGACAACAAATGTTTCCAACTTCATTGCTGCATCTTGCATCTGTTGACTCAGCTTGGCACTCTCTGATACTATTCCTGATTTTGTAGCAATTATCTTTTCTATATGTTCTTGAACTGGTTTCTTCTGACTTGAGATTTGAGCATGTCTGCTTACTAAATTTTAGGGTTCTTCTCAGTATTTTTGTCCAGTGACATCGCTTTCTTATTGTTTTGTTGGACATCTATGCATTTATTCTTAATTTCAAAGTAACATTGTGTTCCATTCATGGGATGCTAAATGAGAGAGAATGTGTACGTATTTCTCACTTTATTATTTTATTCCAATTCTTTAACAATCATTGCCGTTCTACTGTCCATGTTGTTGCTCACATTAATCTTTAAACACTCTGTACCTTTTATTTAGATATTGCGCAGTTTGTTGATTTAATGTATGAAATGATTTTAATTTGAAAATGTGCTTCTTTCCTTGAGTTTTTGTTGTTTTGCAACAACATTCCCCCAATACCTCTATGCTAAACTGCATAGTCTTCTTTGTTTGGTCTTCCCTTACTCCTTATATTTAAATTATATGCTGAAGTTTGTTTAAACTGTTTTTTTTTTTTTTTTTTCTTAACTGGTTGTTTTTTATTTCAATACTTTATACTAAAATTCCTCAAATTTATTTTAGTTATTGATTCATACTACCACTATTTGGCTTGACATCCACATTTTTGGGCTGGCATATTGAAATCACCTTAATTGTCATTGTCCTCCTTAATATACCACTTAATAAATTTATTACACAGCAGATGAAAATATTTCCAATATGTAAATCAGATCTCTTTTAGCCATGAAGCCTTAAAGTCTCTGGAGAATGACCTATCTTCCTAGATGGTATACAAGATCCTTCATGATTTCAGCTTATATCACTCTTATTTCTGGAATCCTCTGAATTTAGAGTTCTTCTCTGGTGTCTCATGCTCTTTTTAGTATTTTTGACTGTGAATAGGTCTCAACTGAGGCATATGTCATCCCAGTGTATAAATGAATGCCTCTTCCCAAAATTATTCTCCAAATACTTCTTAAATACATAATTATAACAGAAACTAAATACTGAGAAGGTAAATTTCTGGTACCATTGTCTAATCTCTCCCCCTCTTTTATTTCCCATGCATTTCACTTGTGGCCCTATTTTCCACAATCTGCACAGTAAACAAATATTACACTGGACTCATTGAAATCATTTTATTAACCACCAACCTAGAGAAATTACATTTTTGTGCAACTTTGAATCATTTTATTAACCACTAACTTAGATAAATTATGCTGGTTCTTCACCCTTTCGTGGAAACCACAAATAATCATTGACTTTCCAATATTAGGTTAACTCATATAAAAATAACAACATTTTCTTGGCTAAAAAGTCATATTTGGGGAATTTTATGTGTTTTAACATAATGTGCAGAGTGTTAAATTCTACAAAATAGCTGGGAAAAATAATTTTCTCTACCTGATTACATTTTCAGTGATGATGTGGTACTACCCACAGTCTGGTATATGAGACACCTCACATGCTGGTCCATGCCTTAATGTGTATTTGACTCAGATATTTTCTCTGAGTGAAATGAGTTTACCACATTTTAAAAATAGAATTTATTTTTTAGAGCTGTTTTAAGTTAATAGCTAAAATGAGCAAAAAAATAGAGAGGATTTTCACATCTCTTCTGTCCTCAACTTAATAGTCTCTCCCATTCTCAACATCTGCACCAGACTGGTACATTTGTTATCATTCATGAACCTACATTGACACATCATTATTACCCAAAGTCTATAATTTCTATTAGGTTTCACTCTGGGTAGTATATGTTATGGATTTTGTGAAATGTATAATGACATATATTCACCATTGTAATATCATGCAGAATAGTTTCACTGGCCTAAAAATCTTTTGTGCTTTAGCTACTCATATCACCCTACTCTGTAATCCCGTGAAACTATGATTTTTTTAAAAAATCCTAGTTTAAAAAATCTTACCTTTTTGAGAATGCCATGGCATTGAAATCATATAGTATGTAGCTTTCTCAAAGTGGCTTTTTTCACTTAAAAATATGTATTTAAGATTCCTCATTGTTGTTTCATGACTTGATAGCTTATTTTTTCTAAGTACTGCATACTACTCCATTGTCTGTTTTTTTTTAATTTATTTTTTTAATCCGTTCACCTACTGAAGTTGCTTCCAAGTTTCAGCAGTTATGAATAATAGTGTTACAAACATTTGTGTGAAAGCTTTTGTTCTGATTTATGTTTTCAACTCATTTGGATAAATACCAAGGAGAAGTACTGCTAGATCATACAGTAAAAGTATGTTTTGCAAGAATCTGCCAAACTGTCTTCCAAAGTGACTGTACTATTTTGCATTCCCGTAAAACTGTACCAGTTTTGATTGCTGGGAGACTCTGGTACACTATTCAGTTAGAGCTCAGTTCTTATTTTCTCTATGAAACCCTCACCAATATTTCTAAGTAAAGTTACATATTTTCTTACAGATGCCACTAAAAGACTTACAAAAATTTTAAACATCTCTAAAGTAGGCTATAAATGAGGCCAATCTAGGAAAGAAAGACAAGTGTTCTCCTAAGAGTAAACTCATTTTCAAAAAAAGTTACGGTATGGGATGATTACTAAGAACAGCATCGAGAGCTGAGTTATGGAGGGAAAAAAAGTATGTTTTAGGGTAGAGAAATGTGGATATTGCTGGTGTCTTTCTGTACTCAACCATACTAATCTATGGCTACATACTAATGCATCAAAATTACAAATCACTTGGAGTTTCTATTGTGGAACCCTCATCCACCTTGGAATGATAAGACTCAAAGAGTTTATAGTCACATAACAGTTTTATTGCAAACAAAGGACAGTACAATACAATAATAACATATATCTCAGGTGTAAGCTTATTTTCTCTCCCATCTTTGGTAAATTCATTGTGTTCGTGTCTCACTGGCATGAATTTGAAGCACCTTAGCAATAATTGGAAGCCCAATTTCTCCTGATGGAGGTCTCTATACTGAGCTAATCACGTAGGCACATTCTAATTATATGGGTAGCATTGACTGTTAAATTCTTTCCTAAACACACAGGTAAAAACCATGAATCCAATTATTTTTCTTAAATAATGCTGACAGACTGATATATCCTGCTCTGCAACAACTTCCCAACCATGGTTACAAGAATATTATCTATTTTTAGTTAACAAATTTCATGCATTGGCCATGAGTCATTAGCTCTGGGGATAAGTATACTACAACAGCTAATCTTAACCCATAATATTCAATTCTGTATATAAAAGGCATACTAAATCAAGTAAATTAAAAGGCTAACAACATAGGGATAAGAAAAAACCATACAAATAGAAATGATAAGAAAGCAGAGGTTGCTATCTTGAGTGATATCAGCTAGGTAAATTTTTGTCAAAAATAAACACTAAATAAAGGAAGAATTTTTGTAATGCTGAAAGGATTTACAATAAGATATAACAATTATGTATATCTGTACCAAACAACAGAGTATATACACTTATATAATGCAGAAAGTACAGAAGATACAAGGAAAAATGGAAACGTGCTAATGATAGGAGACTTTAATATTTCACACTTAATTACAAGATAGTTCAAGTGAAATAAAAATAAGAATGTAAATGACTGATAAATAGATAAATGGATGGATGAATAGAGAGATTGAAAGAATAAATAAAATTTGAGAAAATCTTAAAAGTCCATGCCTAATCATGAAAGGTATGCAGGAATAAATAGTGTTTTAATTTACTCTAAATTTGAAGTAGTTCAAAGTTAAAAGTTACAAAATTTGTTACAATGTATCAAAAATATTATTCATCTACTTTTCTAATTTAAATATATATATACTTCTGAATATTCACTTAGGGTAGCCTAAGTCAATTTTATTAGAATAATTTTGCTCTATAATAAAGAATAAAGGGAATGACAAACTTAACTCTTAGTATACAAATAAATAATTTCAAATTCATAAAGCTGAGAAGTGTTTGAGATAGATGGGAGTGTAAGAAGAAACTATATCTGCATCTTTTTTCAGATATTTGATGATGCTCCCTCAAATCTATACATATCTGCTGAAGAAATATTTGTTTTATTTCCTTATCCACTCTTCAAATTTGATTTCCCCAAGTTCAGATAGCTACCAAGCCACATTATCCTCTTACAAAAGAAAGCTTCCTTGCCTCATGTTTTTTTCCCTGCATCTCTAATATTGTCAGTATATAAAACCCAGATGAGAGGTAGGTATAAATGTGTGGTCAGCATTCTTGAATAAAATTATTCTATTCCCTGTCTGCAACTAAATTCTCAAACAGACAAGTAAAATTGAATTTTCAAAGTTTCATATCGGAGTTGTAAGTCTAAGTTAGAGGGAAAAATAAAGTCTAAATTTCTCCCAATCCATCTATAAATTCTGAGGAATTGAGCAACTCCTAACAAGTAAAAGGAAAAACAGTGCTATATATTGGTCCAATGGACACAAAATATATTTTTAAAATGGCAAAATTTGACCATACTCCCTGCCCGAAATCCAACCTGGGCTACTCCCATGTTTCCTCTATTTTGCTTCTGCATTTATATGATTCTAATCATGTCTGAAAAACCATAATCTCACTATTACTAAGTTACCCTATAAATTTTTTAAATCTTAAATAGAATAAGGCTAAGATTGTGTCAGTTCCCATACTTTCACTCTACAAAAAAAAAGTAGGTCTTGGCAGTTTTTAGTGATCTCTTTACCTTCCTTCCACCATCCATTTCAGCAATCTGCCATTGAAATAGGGTCTGCTCAACAATGATCATCTTCCTAAGCCTCTTACATTAAGTAAGGGATTTAATTTTCATGAACAATATAGGATTGATAAAAAGGACTACTCTAGAGACAGGTGACTTGTAGGTGACTTGTGTTCAAATTGAGCTCCAATTTTTATGAAGGCTGTAATCTTGGGAAAGTTACTTAAACTCTACATTTCAGCTTCCTCGTATGTAAATTAAACATTAATAGTATTGTCTTTTTTTTTTTCTCTTGTTTCTCATATCTGGTGTTGGGAAGCTATTTCTATATATCTTCTACTGAAAACTAAATATATGTATATTTATATATATTTTAATATATATATTTAAAAAAGAACTTTGAAAATCTCACAAGACAGCAAAGAGAAGTATGTTTAGCAAGAAAAGCTGAGCTCTTACTGTATCTGTTCAAGGATATTTGCAAATTTTGATGAAGTAAGCTTTTATTTTGATGAGCTCAGCTGGCAATGGAGACAGATCAAAATGTAGGACCTACATAATATTTGTAAACAAAACTGGAAACCCAAAGGATTTTACCACCAGGGTAAAAGTCAACTTGTATTAAGCCTGCTCCTCCCTACCTACAAAAATGCTGCAGGAAGAATTTTCTTGACCCTGCAAAGGGCAAATAACAGGGGAACAAACAATCATGTTTGAGAAGCAATAGCATGAGCCCACACTAACATGAATTTACACCTGAGTCACATCACGTGGGCAGTGCAAACTCTTGAGTCCTGAATTAAGTTCCAAGATCTTGGCTTTTGGGTTTTTGTTTTGTATTGTTTTGTTATGTTTTGTTTTACAAAGCTAATCCATGAAAGAAATGAATTGAGAAAATGCATCTTCACTGTAAACCTCAAATTATTCCTACAAATATTATTTTCAAAAGCAACAAAGATAACTCTCAAATAATAGTATTTTGACCAAGAACCAGGGGAAACTACAAAAACAGATTCTCAAAGGCTTTAGATATTGCTATTATTGGTAAATATCATGTGGATACCCCTGTCTGCCATGAGAAGAACATCCGATAGCTGGGTTGCTGGGTTGCTGTTGATATCAGAATGAGGAGAAGTAAAATCAAACTTCATTTGAAATAGACCTACAGGTTCAAAAGAGAGAGTAACTATTGGATTTATTATAAGCTACTGATATTTGGGGGCTATTTATAGTGCAATATTATAGGCAAAACACTACTAGCAAGCAACACTAGTAAGTATGGATGTAAAATCCATTGCCATCTTGACAAAATATTATCCAGGAGCAGTTCATGTATTATTTAAATAAATAAAATAAAGGAGAAATTGCCTCACTGTATTGTCTGGCCTAAGAATCAAATTCACTACCTTGGCACTATTATGACTATTCAAGTTCTGAGGTGCACTCTGGTAAGTGGATGCTTAATTTGGAAGGGAGGAGTAAACTGCTTAATTGAAATAGAGGAAATAAAATCATTTTTATTGTCAGTATTTTTTTCTTACTAGTACATAATTATTTCTACTTCATCAACCAATATAAAATTATAAATATGTCTATATTTATTTTGATTTTAACTTTCCCCAATGTAAGGCAATCTAAAAATACTAGAAAATTCCCATTTATTTGAACTATATTTATTAATGTATGTGGATTAATACTCATTCTGAGTGAAAATATAATATGCTTCTGTTAGGATTCTTAGAAAGTCAGCTGCAATTTCCATATTATAAAAACACTGGCTGTGTGTGTGGTTGAAATACTACTTTTTTTTCATTAAAAAGCTCATTCTTCATAACAACACTCTTGACAGAAATCTTCTCACTATCATTACGACCCTGAAATATCAACATTAATTATTTTATTCCTACCAATAGTAGGTGTGTGTTCTAAGAACATTAGCCTTAGAACTGAGACACTTTTGTTGCCAAGCTCCACTGTGTACTAGGAGTAGAAATTTAGGAAATTGTATTTAACCTCACTGTTCCTGGATTTTTCTCATATGTAAAATAAAGATACTAATAGTACTTACCTGTAGAGCCATTGCAACAATGAAATGTATTAGTATATATAAGACACTGAATCATTCTGGCACATAATAGTCAAATAACTTTTAGCTACTGTCACCATCATCATCATCACCATCTCTATCTTCTTATTCATTGCTATTGTCATAAATTAGACACAAGCTTATTATTCTATGCAGAAGTTTTCCACGCTCAAAAATTAATGCTATTGCTTATAATTGGCATTTTATGTACTTATGTGCATCACTTAAAAGATGCATCATTATAGTTTAAGTGATTTGGAAAAGAACTTTTGTGTTTGTCTTTATTTTTCTTGCTTTTACAACAAATTTAAAAAATGTATGCTAATGATATATCAAGGTAAATAATTGTGTTCAATATTCTATATTAGTAGTAATCATAATTATTATTATTTACAATTATTATTTAGGGATTTGGATTTTATAGATAGGGGAATTAAGGCATAATAAGATTATATAATATAACTTATTCACATTGTTGATAAAAAATTAGATTTTCCTTTTTTTATTCTTATTTCAAAAATAAAGTGTATAAGGAGTGCATCTAGTTTGTGATTCCCTCCATCCAGTCATCTATAGGCTGTCTGCTAAGGCTATCACTTTTGGGAAGATGATGTAAGGAAGTTTCAATATATAGCTAGCATAATTGTGCATAGCTGCTGTCAAGAATTCCTAGGCAGAGACTGTCATCTTAAAAGGTTACTGTGACATTTCTAGAATATGTTTTTTCAAATATGAATGAAACATGTTGCCATTTTGGTTGAGGGTGGGAAAGGCATGGAACCTGACATTTTCCACACTGCCAAAATTAGAAAACAAAATATTAGAATGCCAAGATTAATCAATCACCCAACAAGTATTTATGTGATACCTACTAAGGTGCCCAATGCATTGGTGAAACATTGCTGAAACCATTATCAGGTTTAAGTGTTTAACCACATGTAACCTAAAAATCAAGGAGTTGCTTTAATCTAAATGATATAGACCTGCCAAGAGAATGTAACATTCATACATTGAAACTACTAAAGTACCTATACCCTTTTGGATGAATATTTTCCATACTCACAGTTATTATTATAAATGCATTCAAATTCTGACTGTAATAGAGTTTAACTTTTTGAATAAACAGAAATATGAAAATTATGTAGTTAAGATGTTAAGGAATAATTACAAGCAAATAACTTTACAAAGTTAAAATCCTACTCTTCCAAAAGAGGAATAAAAGAACATGCCAGGAGTACAATAAATGACTGGATTTGACTGCTTTATACAAAAATGCATTGTTGTTAACAAAATCACTTAAGAAAGATTTATTTAAGCTATATTAGTAGTGAGAATAATGCAAATAAAGGTGAACTTCAACACAGTGGCATGAAATTTACAAATTGGGATAAATCAAAATTTAAAAATAATTTTGATTATAAAAGAAGAGAGACAAAGATCATGTGAAGAGTCTTAGGCATCATTTAAAATATTTTACATTGTGTGGGAGATTCTTCAGATAAATTTGGGAATGAAGTTGCTGTGCTATCCTTCCTGTGGAGCTGTAAATGTCACGTTCCAAACTCAGGATAATTCCACAGCTGGAAAAAAATTATAGCCTAGTCTACCAATTTTCTATTATATTATGCTTTTGTTAATCTTTAATGCTTTCCTAATACAAGTTATTTAATTTAATAAATAATATCTGCTGTGATACTTTATAAGCTAAAATAGCCCATTTATAATAAGAATAGAAAATTCTAAGTTTGAACAAATTATCTTTATTTGCTTATTTTTGTTTGCTTGCTTGTTCTAATTAGATTTGTGAAAAGTGTCTTTTTTTCCTTCTTCTTTTGCTTAATTAGTTGCCAAATCTGAAAGTGAAGTACTATAGATAGTTTCACATAAATGTAAATATACTATATTTGTAACCTTAAAGAATTATGAGATTATCAACAAAAAAAAAACCAGGTACAAGTTGTGAAATGTATAATAAATGTTTGAATGGATTGAAATAATATACATATACAGTTTTGTTGGTTTGTGTGTGTGTATATATATAGATTATATACAGTTTTCTTGATTTAAAAGGAGCTGAGATTTAAAATATATTCTTTTAAATTTCTTTTTTTTAAAATCAACAATGTACCTTTGGGTTTAATCATCTTTGCTCCAAATGGTTGTCAATTCTCTAGGCTCATTTCCTAGTAATTATAGCCTGAGAAAAAGAAAAAAAACCCGAAAATATAGACAGCAAGTAAACTCAAACATTGAATCTTTTGGGTAGGCAGCAGGAGTTCTTAGGACTCTGGTTGTCTGTTTCAGTTCAACCTTCCTTTTCATCATGATCTATTTCAAAAGTTTCCTGAGCTACCGTCCTTTTATTCGACTTTTTCTCAGTATTGAACTACTAAGTTCCTAAAAATTGTGACCCAGACTCCATTTACATCAGAACAAAACCTGCAAAGATAACCACTCTCTGTTGCTAGCATTTATTTTATGCTAATTCCCAATGTCATAATCACTGGCACTTCACAAATGTCCCAAACACATTTGCAATAAAATTTTATTTAAAGCATTGTTTTGCTTTTCCCAGATTGGCGTACTATTTAGATTTATTTCTAATTTTCTAAAGCAATTAACTGAAATAATTATTGACTATCATTTATTCTTAAAGTGATGGCCTAGCTCTGTGATAGTATCTGGAGGAAAAAAGGTTGTCAGAAAATAAACAAATAAATCACTAAAACACCTCTTATAACTTTGAGTAGTTCACTATCTAAAGAGAAAGTAGAAATATTACGTGCATATAATATGTATATGTACATACTTAAAAATCAGTATAATATATGATAGATCCAATAGTAAAATATTTGTTAATTCTTTCAATAAATCTTTATTGAGCACCTAGACAGACACAATTCTATGTTTGGGGTCATCATAATGAACAAAACTGACTAAATATGTACTCTCCTGAAATTTACATTCTCTTTGAGGGAGACAGAATATAATCAGAGTAAACAAGTAAGTCATATAATATGTTCAAAAGGTGGTAGTGTTAGGGAGAAAACAAATGCAGTAAGTAGAAAAGAGAATCTGGGGAAATATTAGTTATTAGTGGAGTAGTAGACTTCAATTGAAAAATAGCTATTGATCAAGAACTTGAACAAGGTGAGGAGACAGCTGGAGAAAGAGAACATGATCAGTGTAAATACCTGAAGTCAGAAACACTAAGGAGTAGCTGGAATAACATAAGCAGGCAAGAGAAGAGTAGAAGAAATGCCAAACAGGTATGAAGAGGCTTTTCCGACATTATAAGGAGTTTGTCTTTTACTCTGAGTAACATGAGGAATGATTAAACAGTCTAGAAGAAGAGAATGACCACATAGAAAATTCATTTTGAAAAGATTCTTCTGACTTCAATGCTAAAAGTGTATAAGTCCGGCAAGATGAAAATAGATGAATTAGGAAGTTAATTGCTCTTAACAATTGAGGGAATAGGTGTGTTGGTGGCTTGGATTAGGGAATAAAAATGGTGAGAAGTAGGATTTTGTGTATTTTAAAAATGAAACAAATGGAATTGTTTGGAAGTGGGATTTGCAAGAAAAAGTAGTTAATAGGGTAACTTCAAGGTCATGGGACTTGAGCAGTTCATGAAGGAAAACATTGCCCATCAGAGATGAAACAGACAGCAGGTGAAGCAGGCTTGGCATGTGTTTGGTGGGAAAATCTGTGGCACTCTTCTGAATATGTCAAGTATAAGATGTTCTTATTAAGAAGTAGTTATCTTTGGAATTTCAAGAGAAAGTAAGACAAATAATAAATTAGCTGGCCACAAGCTTTAAAAACATTATTAAAATCCACATAGCAATGAGAAAAATAAAACAAATAACCATGAGCTGAGGTTTAAATTACCAGGATTGGGAGAAAGTATCATTCCTTAATTTAATAGAAATTGGGGAATGAACCTCTAGGCAAGTGGACTTCAGCAAACTCTTTGACAAATAGAGCAATAAGACAATTGTTCTTTGCTTTGGAAAAATTTAGTACTATGAGTAATTACCATGTGCCAGGTATTGTGCATTGAGGGAATAGTGGGAGGAAAGAAAGACTCCATCCTTGAATTAAAGGAACCCACAGATCTTTATTAATTTCATTTCTTTCCATCTTGTATGCCATTTTGTTATTTTTGAGCATATATGTAACATTTGTTATACAATAACTGCCTAGGGACAGGGTCCATAATTCAGTTATCTCTTTGTACCCTTAGTTCTATCAAAAAGGCTTGCAGATTTATGAACTTGATCTCATTTTATCCTTCAAAAAAACCTCTGAGGTAAATATTGATCATGATTAATAAGCAAGTTGTAAATGAATGCAGGGATCACTCTATCCTTTCATCCCTTTGTCTTTCTATTTGAACACAAGCACCTGTAATGAGTAAGGGATTTCGAAAACTGGCTCTGTTTTCTTGTTAAATAAATGTGTTTGGCTGAAATTATTTAATGAACATACATGAGTATAAGTGAGTTTATGTGTATTCGTAAACCAGAAAACATATGAATGATTTCTTTGAATATTTTATGGTATTAGTCTATCATAATCATAGCTTATATGTATATATGTGTGTATATAATGTAGATATATATAGGCATTTAGGTAGATATATTGATAAATAAACTCAGATATATAGTATTATTAATCATGAATCTTAGGAATTTTTTTCTATTTTAGAAAATCCTAGACATCTAACTACTCACTGCTTACGTGTATAAGTCTACCAAAAAATGTCTGCAATTCTTGCAGTTGTGTAACAGTATCTATGTGATATATAAAGAGAAATTAAGAACATGCATTTCTCATTGCACAAAATTTCTTTGATATTTTGTTGAAAGTAGGACCAGAATTGATCATCTTAATTACATTTCTAATGAACAAAAAGACTTATAAATCATTTTATTACCTATCTGAATATTTAAATCATGAAAACAGAGGACAGATGATTTATTTATTCTGTGTTTAGAAAAATTTATAAAGTAGAAATTAGATATTCTGTTATAAATTCAAAGCTTTTCTGATAACTGTTTTGTCTTTTTTATTTTCATTAATGGAAGAATTATACGCTAATATAAAAGAAAATCTGTAAAATATAGGCCTTATATTGAGAAAGAAGCCTGCTAATCAATTTCCTTTGGAGACCTGGTTGGGATGATGTTAGAGATCAATCCTTTAATTAAAAAAAATGGATGACAATATAAATGACATAGAAAGCTAATGTCATTTTGAAATTATCTGAAGGAGGAAAATTTAAAAATCTTCAAATAGGAATTCCAATTATTGACATTTAATATTAATTAAAATAACTAATGCTGTAAATTTTAAAGCTAATTATAAACTAAATGTATATTTTGAATTATAACTAATATGAAATGTTCAAAAGATATACCTTCTTTTACTTTTCCATTATTTATTCATTTTATTTTTAATGAATAGCTCTTCTAGGATATTGAGGATTTTCCTTCTTTTCAGTTCAACATATATGATCAAACTTTTTTTTCCTTAAACTTTGTCCTTCTGACAGCCAGCTGAATGGGTTCTTAGAATATAAGATGACTGCCAAATTAGGTCTCTACTATAATTCGACGTGTCACATAGCCTGGTAATGTGACTATATTTTTAAATAGACCACATGAGTTGTTTTTCTTTTATAATTAGACTACTATGCAAACTAAAATATCTGTGATCAGAGTGATGTGGGCCCCTTCAACCTCAAAGTTGGGAAAAAAAATTACCATTTAAGAAGATTGAAATAATTGATTCTGCATTAAGGACATGTCAGTATTGCGTGCTGAATCAGTCCAAAAGCATAGCATTTTCACTAATTAGCACAGGAATCTCTGGTATTTACAATATACTCAGCAGGAATGTGACTTCTTAGCCTAGGCCCAAAAAAGTGCTCCATTTATAAATAAAACATGTTGCAGAGCCTGAGAAATAAGGAATCAGTTGGTGCCAGCTAACCTCCATGATTTTAGCAACTCTCGATAATTAACTGCCAGTATTTTAATTAATTTATTTATTTAATGCTTTCTATGGAATCATTCATTGACAGAAAAGCAGATTTTGTTACAAATAAATGTATAATGAATCTTTGAAAACTTGACATAATTGCAATTGCTGTGTCTTAATGAAATATTCAGTGTTATTACTGTCATTACTAGGCATTTTCAAAGTCACCATGGGAGGTAAGATATTTTTCATTAAAGGGTTATTTCAGTCTGAAATCTGTCTGAACTATTATTGCCTATAATCCTCAATAGCATGGATGCCATGCAAAAATGAGAAAATGTTTTATTCTTTCAGGTATTATTTTAGCAAGTATGAACAAAAGGAAATTACTGTATTGCTAATGTCTTGGGATACTAAGCATAAGGATGTCCATATTTTAAATTTGTTTAAATGAAAATTTTTATGTGTTCTATAAATGACTATCACTTTTAATATGAAGAGTTTGCTACATATCACAGCATAAAAAGACTCATTGTAAAAAATGATTCTTACTTAAATCATATTAATTTGGCTAGAGCTTTCAATACTAATTATAATGGCATTGTGTTCTTACCTGCATGTAATGTAATTATGGGTCAAGATATTTAGTTCATGGAGAAAGCTGTTCATCCTAAGGAAAAAACAAACTGGAGACAAGGTAGTTGTAAAAACTGGTTTATTTTTTTAAAAATAAATACAAAAATATAAATATAAAACATTAGCAGATAGAATTTGATGAAATGAAATTGCACAAACGTTTGTATACCAGGTTGCATATCACACCTACTAACACCACATGTACATTTTTTTTTTAATTTAATGTACAGAACAGGATATACTTTAAAATTTTTCTTCACCTTTTTAAAAAGCTTCATTTGCAAGGGCAGGACGTGTACCTAACAGAAGCGGTTTGTTGGTGAGGTTGCTTAAGGGAGAACTATCCTGTTCATGTTTCTGAAATTATCTTTTATTTACTAAGATGGACAACACTGAATTTCCATAGCTTTGGCTCTTGGAAGTGATTAAATAAAATGTCATATATATTCCATGAGACATCCTACAGGAAAGAATTAATGTAATTAATGAACAAATTAAGAAGTAAATGGGAAAAAATTGTGCTGAGTGGCAGGAAAATTCTCCTGAATATCAAATATTGTGAAGTGGAGACAGCGTTGATAAAGTTACTTCCTCTTGTTTGAACAGAACTTATATCCTAGGTTAAGAGTCTTTGTCACTTTCCCCGCCACCATACATTTCTGCTAGCTTATTAAACCGAGGGCCCCACTCTCGGAGGTAATCATAGTTTTGGTCTCCTTCAGTAGTACCTGATTCTAATGAACTCAGTGATTCGGCAATGGAATCATTTCCTTCGTAGGCATAGGTTGCAAGTGAGTCGTATGGAGGTGCGGTGGGGTCGAGGTCGTGCTCTTTAAGCCTTTCATTAATGAAATCCCGGACGTCCGTGTTATCCGGAGCTGTGGGAGTCCTTCGTGGGATAAATAACGTTTCTGGAATAATATCTCGCCGGAGCTTTTTTTCCTCAATAGCTGCAGGATTCCTCAGGGTGCCGATATCAAAGGCCTGTGTGTCCTCCTCGCCGCCACCTTCGTCGTTGTAGCTCACAATGTTGTCTCTGATGTCCTCTTTAGACAAGATCAGAGGCTCTTTCTTTCGCTGTCTTTTCAGAGCTGCAAACAGTACTACTATAACTTGAAAAAAAGACAAGAAGACACATTAGAGATTCATTTAAAACGCTCTAAGTAATGAGTGGAAGTACATAAAGGAGTTTAAGTTACTTGGGCTTTTTATAATAGATTAGAATTTAAGATTAATTTTGTATTTCTGATAATTTCGGGAGGGGGTGGTTAGAGGAAGAGATGTTGAAGGCTTTAGCCCCAGTGGTTGGTGCTTAAGATCAGTGTTTCTAATTTATTTTTAAAGCGATATAGAATAGTCCTCAAACACAGTGATTTATACTTTATCCATTTATCTAAGAAGTGTCTAAAGGTGGTTCTCAATTATACAAACAAAATTTATCTTTTGCATTAAATGGGAACATAAGATGTGATATAAAAAACACACAAATGGAACTTGAAAGCAAATAAGACAATTGAAAAGGACAAAAATATGCTTTTTTCACATCCTGTACAATATTAAAGGCAATGTCTTTCTGAAGACATTGACTTTTACTTATGTTAAATAGCTTTGGTGATGGATTTGCATAGATCTTTTTTTCTTGCTTTATTAAAAGAAGGCTTTAATTATTGGAAAAAGACCAGTTAGCTAGACTGGTTAGTTAGATAGGTTTAGAAATTTAGGAGATCTTTCCGTGGAAATAACTATCTTGCATGAAACCTTCTCACCCCAAAATTGTCAGAGCAGGTGATGGCTAAGAGTAAATTCAAATTACTACATTTAATTAACTCCAAAAAATATCTATGAATCTTGGCTAGATGCATCTTAAACAAGTAGAGATTGACAAATAGAAATGTGTGTTGCTCAGAAAGTACATTTCCCCATTTCCATGAAACAATAACAGTAATAATATAATAATGATGTTAATAATCACAATAATGATAATAGAATAAATGATAGTAAAAAGTTAATATCAAATTCCTCTAATTGCATTAGAGTTTCTCACCGTTAAATTCATTATTTCCAAATATTTTTCCTCATCCTTTAAAATTATTTTTAAGAAACAGATGTGAATTCAATTAGATGAGATAAAGAAGGGAAAAATCTTATGTGATATATACACATCAAAAGCTTAGACTAGTTTGGCTTCAACTTTATGTGAAAGAGAAAACAAAGGACTATTTTAATGCTACAAAAAAGAAAGTTCTATTCCATTGATAAAGTGTTCTTGGCCTTAAAGTGATTAAAAACTAAATAGACAGGGTCTGAAAAGAATGCTTATTCTTCAAGTTTTTAAGAAAATATATTTTATTTTATTTTGCATACATTCATGTATTTATGCACACATTAAAATTTATGATGTAAAGATTTGAAACCTTAGATTGTTTATTGTCAACCAAATAATTGATGTCAACCAAAAAATGTCAACCTAGTACAAATCTTCTAATAGTGAGGATTATGAAAATTTACTAAGATTGGCTCTAAGTCCAAGTTCATTTCCCTGCTTCTTCAAACGTCAGATAAAATGTTTTTTGATTAGGTTCACAGGAATACTCACAAAAATAATTTTAAACTAATGCATCTAGAGAGTAAATTTAATATGATTTTTTAATGCAAAAGCAGTTAAAAGCAATTTGTTCTAGGATATAAAATCAAGTATCATCATGCAGGGGAAAAATAAACCAAGTAAAAGGCTTTTTAAGTATTATTTCAGGGAAGATGTAAGATAGCAAGCCCTTCATCCAGCCATAATAAGAAAAAAGGTGGAACTAAGCTTTAAAATCCACTGGAAATCTGTATGTACGGTGAGCAAGATAACTTCGCTCAGCCATTCAGAAATTGTGTGACCTTGGATAATGTTTTGAGCAGTTCTAACTTTCAGTTTCATTATGTGTAAAATGATGATAATAACCATAAATATTCCAAACTTTTTGTGAAATTAAAAAATGTTTTTGTAGTAAAGTTACAGTTAGAGTCTGACACACAGTAAACACAATAAAAGCTTGCTACTACTAATATTATTCTTACTGGAGACTTTCATTTCTAATAAGTATTTTAATAGGATGAGTTTACCTACATAATTTAAGACATTAACTCCCCAAATATTTATATTGTTCATATTTGCAATTATGGATTCAACTTCTAGAATGCATATTTATTAGCTTTCCTTAATTTGTTTACTGTATTAATGGCAAATCAGATTATAAAAATAAAATTTTACCAATTCTTACATATTCTAGTAAATAAAATCAAGTTTATTTCTCTTCGTGGTACTTGGAAAAGTCTTGTTCTGTCTCATATTCTGTAGTAACAGGTTATATAACATGTATTTTTAAATGTGCATGTTCTTATTTCCTGTACTACATAAATATCTAATCTAGAATTGTTCATGTCATCCATTTAATGATTTATCTGTTACAACTAATTTACCTTTCAGTTATTTAAACACAGAGCTACAGTGTATATATGTTATGATAAAAGTAGAAAAATGGAATCTTCTATAGAATGAAGTAGAAATAACTAAATTATATATAGAAATGATTAAGTTTTTCATTACATTTTTTGTTACATGTCCTAATATCATATAAAAACTTCTCTCTTTTCATAATCACAAAAAAATGCTACAATTATTATTGTCAGCATTGTTTAAAAATTTGAAATGAAAGCCAAATGATTTTATTTAACTTTATAAGTATGAAACGTTAGCTATAATTGAGTACAGGTATACATGTGGGAAGTGATTCTATACAAGTCAAGTCTTTAAAACCACTTCGGTATGAGTCTCAACTGTAATCGATAGCCACAGATGAACGGGCACAGCCCAGCGTCGACTTTAGCCAACAGCTGTGATATGAAAGGCGCACAGCCCAGTGTTGACTTTAGTCGACAGCCAAAAGCTTTTACTTTTACAGCTTTTATCTCTGCAGTTGCAGTGTGTACGTTCAGCTAATAAGTTACTACGAATCTGTGACCTTTTAACAAGTCCTTAGTATGAGTTATGACAGTTATTTTCCTAAAGCTGCCAGTAAAGTAAAACAAGCTTTCAGTGCTTTAAAGCTTTCCTCATAACACAAGAGCAAAACGGATTCGTCGTCAATACACAGCACAAACTATTGTGCAGACTATGAGTGCAGGCTGTGGGCAAGGTTTCGCAGAAGGTGAGCGCCGTACCGAAGTGGTTAATTTCCATTTTGACAAAAGTTATCAACTTTACCCTTGTCTTTGTTTGTTTAGTCTTATTGAGATTTGCTAATGTCCAACTTCCAGAGTTGAGTGTTGAGACCCCACTATTCTCCTTCAATTCCTCCAGCTCCTGCTCTACTCCCCTATACGAGTTTGGCAGATGATCCACAAAGAAACAGTGCCACAGGTGCTGTTACTACAGCACCCAGGAGAGCAATAATAGGCCAGCAATAAAATAACTGTGGTACTGGAATTGATGCCTCTTTCTTCATTTGTTCACTGGATCTAAGCTTCTGAGAACACATAATTCTACTAGAACATTCAGCCTAGCCAGCAAGAAATGCTACTGCCCATCTCAACTTTCCAATTTCCTACAAAAGCAATTCTACTTTCATTCTTCTTGCCTTTCCCTTTGTTTAATATATTGTAGTGAAAGATAGATAGTTGTTTTTGTGTATTTGAATTCACATCTGAATGACTTCTAGGCCCCACATGAAAAAGTCCCATAGCTATAGAAAATTCTTTATATATTCTTCTATATTCTGAGCCAATAAAATATTTTAACATAAACAATATTCCATAATTTATGTCTATCTTCAAACTTGGGGTTAGTTTTGGGGAAGTATTTTAATAGCAAGCTTTCTTATTTAAAAGCATAATATAGTAGGAAATCTAGACAATGCTCCCATTTTCTTTAAAGTTTCTTTCTTACCCAGCAGAATGATGATGCAGAGAAGGATGGCGATCAAGGCCCCGGTGCTGAGGCCAGCAGGGAGGAGCAGGGCTTCCGCGCTGCAGGACTGCATGTTGCCTTGGCTGTCGCAAGCGCACACCCGGATGGTCAGCGTGCCAGTGCTGCTCTGAATTGGGTAATCATTGTCTGATATCACCACAGGTAAGAGATAAGTACTGATTTCGTGTCTATTGAATCCATTTTTTCTGGTTAAAATTCTGGCAGTATTATCTAAAATAAATTTTAAAATATTAAAAATGGTTTGGGATAGTAAATTTGTCTCAACCTGATAGCCCTTGTTTGACAGATAAGTAAAAATGTTTTTGTAAAATATAAAATTCAAATTTTTAAATAAAATATGTACAATGCAATTAATATGTAGATAAGATAAATTAATTTGAAAAATCTAATGCCTAGATTGAGAAGTAACCTTTTAGAGAAATCAATACAAAGACGTTGTTGCAAAGGCATTGTTATTTATTAATTTTTCACATAAATCCTCAATGCTTTCAAAATAGAGAATTTTTATAGTGAATCATTTACCAAGACTTCATAAATGATAACGTGCTGTTTTTCAGTTTTCAGAAAACCTGTTTTGATAACCCCTCCCAAAAAAAAATCATAAGTGATTTTTGATTTACACATGTCTATGTGTATGCTTACACACTCACAGAACATTAATCCAATATTCATGAAGAAAAATAAGACTGGGTAAATTTTAAGGGTTGTTGTATTTGTTTAAATCAATAATGAAGTAAAACCCTTCAAGAGTCATAAATCTTGCCATTGCAACAATGCCTTTGCAACAACGTCTTTGTATTGATTTCTCTAAAAGGTTACTTCTCATTCTTCTTAGGCTCTATGCCTATGTGGCTTTGGTGAATCTGCTGCTGCTAAATCTCATCAAAGTTTGAGTAAGAGTCTCACTGAGTCCTTCATTCTTATGCCATAGGGCCTATCTTTTTTGTTGTAGGAACTGATTATTTCCAGCCTTTTTAATCTTTTTAAGACTCAGTCTTTTTGTAGCACCCATAAAGAGATTTCTTTTACATGTTTCATTTTAAAATAGAAGACAGTAAACATTGTCAAAGAAGACCTGACCATAATATCATTATATATCTGATTAACACAAAATTTTATAACTCTGATCAATAAATTGATACAGAATGTATATATTTGTAATAGTTATTTTAGAGGGAATTTCCTATTAATGTCATCTTAAATCATAATGAACAAGTTTTAAAATTTACCTTCATTATCTTGCACTGTGAAGTTTGGATTGACAGCAGCTAAACTGAAGAAAAATTTCTGCCCACCTAAAGGGTCATCTTTGTCGACTGCACTTATAGTCTGTATTAGCTGTAGAAAAGAGAAAAAAATATGTATCATCAAATATCCATGAGTATAGTCTGCTTTATAGTATGTAATTTTTAACATCTTAATTTGTCTAAGTTTCTTTTAGATAATTTATTTTGTTCCTGTACATGTATCTTTGAGTTAATTCATTTTTTATTATTACTTTGATTTTAATGATCTCTCTTTCTCTCTCTCTCTCTAATCTCTCTGTCTTTTATATATTACCTATTCCTTCAAAATGGTAATGAAAATATTGTATTATTTGAAATTTTTATTGATTTAATGTAGCATTTGAAATGAGTAGGTTATTTCATATGCATTTAAACATTGATCTAGTAGAGTTTGTCTAACGCCAGAAAACTTTAGGAAATTATTGTGACTAGAGCTGTGCTCTTCCCCAAAACTAAAGTGAAAAATATTAAAGAAATGTAGAGATTTTATAGTTTATATTGTATGTTACTTTTTAAAAGAAAGTCTTACATTATTATCTGCTCTAGCAGTAACAGTTCAATTCATTTGCATTTGCATCACAATTATATTTTTTAAATTTAACGTATGCATACTATGTTGAAGTGGGTGTTTTATAAGGGTCAACTCTATTTGATTTTAAGATAAGAGGTAATATAAGTTGCTATCTGGTAACAAAGTAAACACTTTAACACCTTATACATACTCAGGTCACTGCTTTGGGCATATTATGTGATTAATTAATATTATAAAAATATATATAATTATATAAATGTAACAGATATATACTTTTTACATATATGTTCCTTTCATTCTTCAATGTATATGTATAATAAGTTTTCATGTTTTTTAATATTTTAACTTTTAAGAGAGCTTCAGTAGTTGTTAAATATGTATATTGATACCCATTATGCTTAACTAAAAGGAATATACTTTTTACTGCATTAACTCGCTTTAATATTGTGTGGTTATTGGTTGAGAATATTTGTTGCTGCTGTTTTATTGGTTTAACAAGAGATTTAAAATTCAAAGCATTATGCAAAATAATTAGAAAAAGTGAAGAAATTCTTATAACTAACCTATATTAGATTTCTTTTAAAGCAGTGGTCCCCAAACTTTTTGGCACCAGGGACCAGTTTCATGGAAGACAATTTTTCCACGGATGGGGGATGGGGGATGGGGTGAGGCGGAGCTGAGGCAGTGATGTGAGCAACTGGGAGTGGCTGTAAACACAGGTAAAGCCTCAATGGCTCACTTGCTGCTCACCTCCTGCTGTGTGGCCTGGATCCAAACAGGCCATAAACCAGTACTGGTACCAAACAGTCAATGGCCAAGGGTTGTGAACTACAGTTTTTTAAAATATCTCATAGCAATAAAAATGTGATAAATTTGAGGCACTAGCCTATTTAATTACAGAGCTAACCATTTATTTCAAAATGATACAAGAATATAATTGAACCAAAGATGTGTGTTTATTGTCTAGAAACAAGCAGCAAGAACAAATCATTTAAAACTATGAATCATTTTAAAGTAATTGTTTAAAATATAGCAGAATAACTACTTGAATTTTAACTATAATTTAAGATTAAATATAAGCAAGAATTAGAAATATCCATATGAGAATATAAATATATGAATGAATTAAACAAAGGTCAAAATAATGTTAGCTAATACTATTTAAGAGGTTTCACTTCAGTGACAAAAACATTTCTTAGCTGATTTCTTTTCTGTCAAGTACACTCTAAAGGATTTCATTTTTAAATAATGATTTATTAAAAGGAGGATAAATGGCATAAATGGGATACATACCAAAAAAGATAGTATACTAATGGAAAGTCTTAGTCATTAAGATTAATATGTTAATATTCACACATAGACACAGAAAGGGAATGAAATGTAGAAATAGAGCCAAGAGTCTTTTAAAATAAAAACTAGAATATCTAAAATATACATTTGTACCTGTATATTTTATCTCAAAATTAATTTACCAACTATACTTTCAATTCATTTTTATGAACCTTAATTATACATTTCTGAAAACAAATGGCCACAACTTCACATGTATCTATGAGAAATTACAAAGATTTACAAAAATATCAATAATCAAACTGTATTATTTTAATCATAGATTATAGCACTGTTCATTTAAAGATCAGTGATCAATTTATATATTTTCATTAAATGTTATAAAAGACATAATTCAAACTTATATTGATGATACAAAGTAGAATCACATGTTGCAGAATCTAGATCATATTATATTTTTATCATCTAAGACTTCTCTATTGCAGATAGAGTCACTTACTCCCTTTACAATATAGTTTTTTTTTTTTTTCCCTCTAAGATATAACTTGACTTGTAGTGGCCCAACTTCTTCATATCAGAATTTACCTACAAATCTAGTCTTCCCTTCCATTTCCAACCTTGCATTCAAAAATCTCAGTGCTCTTATTGTGGTAAATGTGCCATAAAGAGTCGTAATAGAAATCAAAAGTTGGCAAAATGGAGATAAAACTATTGTTTCTTGGCTTTCTGTAAGCTTTCACTATTTTGTTTCTTTTGGAAACAAACTCATTTTTGATCCAATTCCAATAAAAGGGTTTTCCACCATTAGGAAACAAACAAAAACTAGTGATATCTAGTATTCATTTTAAACATATGAAGAAAAGACACAGATACATGATTTATATTTTACTTCCTAAGCAATAACATAATTAATTTTTATTTCTACTTGGATATTCTAAAATAATCTTAAATGAACTTGAAGGATGTTTCAGTAATCGTACTATAATAGGGTGTAGAATAATGAATGAATTTTAAGATATTTAAAGTTAGTATATCTTTTGTAGATGTTAGATATAATATAGAATATATAGTTATTAAGTTTTAATATATTTTAGTTTTTTCTGTAGGTAGCCTAGGAGTTTTTTTGATGAAATATTGCCTTTGTCCTAATAAAATGCACACTTTTCAGTTAGGGAAATAAAAAATTGTTCTATGGAAAAAATGTAATGGGATATTTTTGCTTTGATAAAGGCTTAGTTATTTGGTTTGATGTTGCTGTTAGTTGATATATGGTTTGATAAGTTGCTTAGATAGATACTGTTGATGAGTAAATATAAGCAGCATCTTTCCTTCTGGAGCCTTCTTGGGAAATCTTTGAGATAAAATGTTATTTTCTTCCCACAGATATTAAAAATTATCACAATATGTTTTATTGATTGAAGGAGTAGGCATGAATGAGGGAAAGTGGAAGAAAAAAATCTATCCCTCTCTCATCCCTCCTTTTGAGGTCCCCTAACACTCTCTGAGATGGAAAATGTAAGTAGTCAAGTAGCCTAGTTAAGGCACAAGAAGGGACTATTAATATTTCATCAGCTGCAGTTACATTCTTTCCAACAAGGAAAATCTTCTGCCCTTGGATCAGGGAATAGGCAAGAGCAGGGAATAGAAAGGAGAAGGAATGGCAATTAGTTTTAATTCTGTTTTCTCATTTTGTCCACACACCAAATGAATGGAATCATCTCCCATGTCGCTGTAAGTACAACTCTTAAAGAGCACTTAGTTCAAAAGAATATTGGATGGGTTAAAATACTCTATGAATAACTAAAGCACACCCAGACATCCAAACACATTCCTACCTTCCTAGAAGGAAAGACCAAGCTAACAAATGAATTTCAAGAAAGGCTTAGTGAAGAACAACTATATCGAATAACCACTTTGACTTTGACTGCTAGGATATCATAACCTAGAATTCCATCAGTTAATATATAACAGTTTCATTTCAACAAGGCATTTTTTCCAGCCTCTGTGACTAAAGTGAGATCTAACAAACTGGTCTCATTAAAAATAACTAGTATGAGAGGCTATTGCACATGCAGCCAATTCAACAAAAATTATTTATCATATTCTTCCTATCAAATTGGTCAAGAAAGGCTAACTCATTTTTTATTAAAATCATCTTTTATTTGATTATTTTCTTCAGTATTCCAACTATTATTGAAATGTCTAAAAAGTGTAGAGAAGTTACTGAGCCAGCCACGGTTAAAAAGAAAATAAGCAAAAGGAAAATAAACAAGCACAATCCCTTATTTTGTATATTTTGAATACATTTGTAAATCAGTATTTATAATGATTCAAATGCTCTGAAAAGGTATCTTTTGAAAATCAAATAGAATAACCACCATAGAGAAAGCAGTGTATGCAGCAGTAGCAAAGTGGGTAATTTATCTCTTAGAGAAAAGACTTCAGCTTATATCACGCTGAGCCTGCCAAGCAAAGGACTATTTGGAATGGTATTTTTTGGATGTGCACTGTTTCATTAAGAAGTAAGTGGGAAGAAGCTAAGTCATTTAAATATCCAAAGTAAACATTTCCATAACATTTTTAAGTAAAAAAAAATGAATCCAACTGCAACAATTTTACCATTTTCAAACAATAGAGAGGGTATTGAATTCCTGTTAGAATCTTCAAAAGAATGAATTTGAGTTATTCTACAATATAATTTGCATAAAAATGTAACAATGACATTGATGTTTATAAAGAGCATCAAATTGTGTCAAAATACAATACAATTTTCTGATGGCTCCTCTTTCTTTAATAAAACACATTTGATTCCAATTATTATTTATAACATGCAGCTTCCTTCTGTGAAGATAGCACTCAAACCAATTATGAGCATTTCTTTCAGCCATATACACTGGAGCTTTTCAATCAACAAAATGAGTCCACTAAGGAAAAAACTTAAAGAATTAGAAACAAAGCTGATGAAGAAAAAATGTTTTAAAGGACTAAAACTAAGTCATTAAGCACTTTATGTATTGCTATAATGGTGAAATGCAATGTATAAGGCTAAGAAGCGAATTCTGCTGCCTTACCTCAAAATCATATTTGTATACATCAGAATATTGATTAAATGTTCTGCTGTTTCTGTACATTTGTCTCTGAGTTTTCCCCAAATTTAATTTCCCATCTCTCTAGCAGTTATCAATATTTATTTAATGGCACAGTGATGGTTTTAGAGGTTTGTTTATATTTTTGAAAGTTTTAAAATTTATTTCTTATTATACCTTATTATTTTTGTGGCAATGATAAAATATCTTCACAATTAGAAGTTTACAAAGGAAATATGAAACCTGGCATACTGCTATTTAAAATATTTTCACTTTTAAAAACATCGGTCACAGGTTCTTATTTATTTTATTTTTTTAACTCCTCTTACTATCATTCCCATTATAGGTTTTTAAAATTCGAATTAGTGAGAGTATATATGAGTGTCTGTTTATTCATTCCTCTCAAGATTACTAAAAGAAAACACTTAACATGCAATTAAAATCTTTTCATAGTTTCAGTCCTATAGGTGCTCACCTGTCCTGGTCTGGCATTTTCACATACGAAAGTGTCATAGAACACAGCAAATTGTGGTGCATTGTCATTAACATCCAAAATTCTCACAAAAACAGCCACACGAGTAGTCTCTTTGGGATTATCTAGAAAAGGAGAAGGAAAATTTTGTTTAGGAAGACACATTTGTGCATCAGATTTAATTTATATAGGCATCTTGTGAATATTAAGTGCTCACATACAAATAAACATTGCAGTCATTCTGCTAACATAATGAGCAAATGCAATAAAGAAAATTACTGCAGAGCCTAATTAAGTAGTCATGAATTCAGTTATTACTGGACACAAGGGTACTATTATTATTTTGGAGAATCATGTTAAAAACACAAGCCCATATCATTGAATTCATATTATATTTGTGTCCTTACTGTTCATATATATATAATAAGGACAAATATTTATTGAATTCTTATTATGCATCATTATATCATTTAATCTTTACCTATTTTTTTACATGAAGAAGTAGTTTTTAATAAATTAGTAACTTTCCCAAAGTCACTAGATCCTAAGTGGTAATTGTTACAGTAAAAACTACCCCCTGACCACTTTCAGCACTAAACTGTATTCTAATAGCTACTTTCTAGGTTCCTTTTGATAATTTAAAAATATGGCTACTTGTTTTACAATTGGGTGGAAAATTTACAATGAAATATAAAGGTTCAAATTGTTGATTTCATAATGTCATTATTGGTACCATTTCAAATCCAGTCTGATTTTACATAAAAATTTTGTTTCCAAATTAGCTCAATAATAAAGAATATATTAATCATATTTTTGGCTACAAATGCTAAAATTAGAGCATCAAAGTTTTCACATAAAAAGATGCCTTTTCAAATTGTTTTGATTTGTAAATGGCATTTAAAAACATAAATGTCTCTTTATTTAACTTAGCTTTGAGTAACAACATTGTATTAGTCATAATTGCACTATTTCCATTTTGGATTTTTCTAGGCATTTCTACTGATATCTGAGAGTATATGTACATCTTAAATTCAGTTTATATTCATCAGCCTTTGTGACATCAATATCTCAGTCTTTGGACAAAGCTAACTTCTATGTGAACTTTGTCAAAGTGTAGCTGAAGAGCAATATAAAACGAGATAGGAGATAATTAACTGAAAACAAAACAATAGCAGAAGGGCTGAGGGACAGCAGCAATTTTATTAAATAGTCTCTATCAATATGGGTTATGGGTAATATCATTTAACCTTGTAAAGTTTATCTGGAGTTTTAATTTCATCTAAATAATTTTCAGACACAAAGGTAAAATACATTGTCACATACAAATAGGGAGTATATCACTATTCAAAAGAATTAATCCTCCTCTAGTTCTCTCTACCTAATTGCACTGTTACTAAAATAATGAAATCAGTATTTTTAAAAATAATATGTAAGAACTGATTACTCAGCAGGGATATATTTACAAGGCTGGAGTAGTTTAAAGGAAAACAGAATTCTAAAACCATTTGAAGTGTGTTTACCTTTCCTTCCTTTTTCCAAGAGAAAATTTAAAATGCCTCCCCTTCTGTAACACTCCCTTTAAATCTTACTGCAGTCTTCTTAACTCACATATTTTTTTTTTTTTCAGTTGTCAAGTTCTAATGTCACATTGGCTCATATATTGTTGCATACTGTTCACATGGTTAAGAGTTCAGCCCCTGTAATCAAACTGAGCTGCCTTGGTTCCCAAGTCCACCACTCATTTACTGTGTTACTTCAGCCAATTCACTCCACCTCTCCAATGCCTTAGTTTGTGCAATAAAAGTAAAAGTAGATCCTCCCATGTCACAGAGTTATTTGGAAAATTAGGAGTTAATGCATGAAAGTTCTTATCAAAGTTTCAGTTTGATGATCAGCAATAATTGTGAACTCCTATCATTACAATCATCTTTCTTATCACTAGCATATCTTCTTGACTTCCTTATGTTACTTAAGAGCTTATGCTATCTTTTCCACACAAAGTATTCACACAATAAAAATGTGTTGACTAGCTTTCCTAGATAGTTCATATGAGTCTGAAGAGGGGTGCATTTGGGAAGTGAGGAGGATAGAAAAAAAAAGGATAAAAATGCTATTCCATTATTTTTCTATGTCCTCTATTCATGAAACATTTGCTAATACCCAGAGAGGCATGATGCTCACCTACAAATGGACCCTCTAGTCCCTAGTTACTTGTTGCTATGGAGAAGAGTGGAAAGCTATGCTTCTTCCATATATTTTAGAATGTGCTTTTAACTCACTTATATAGTGAGTGGACATTAACAAAATATTTTCTTTCAGTATAAAGTCTTGACATAAAAATAACTCTTGTTAGTAGCAATTCACTTTCTAACTATGCCACAGAAGCCAAGAGAGAAAAAAGTTTCATATCTAAAAATTGCATTGTCATCGCCTTTCATAACACAGTATGGAGATCCTCCAGCCCCTTCACAAATAACTCAAGGCTCTTCAAATCAAAAGCAAAATCCACAGGGATGAATGTGCTTTGCAAAGTATCAGGCCTGGAGTCACCTATTTAAAAAAAAAAATGATGCTTACACTAATCTTTTTGCTGGCAGATGCTGCAGCTTATGTATAAATAAAAGTATTAATATAAAGCATCCCAAGGAAGAATCATACTGAATAGTAGCTAGCATATATTTACCACCTGGGTCTCCATCAAAGTCCTTCAGGGAAACTATTGTGGCAAGAATGTATCAGCAATAAAGGATCTTAAAATGTATGTCCTAAAGTGAAGCCATGTATTTGCATCCACAGGCTTTTTCATACCACCAAATAGAGAAAATTTAAATCATTATCTAGAAAAACTAGGCTCTAAAAGGCCTAATTTCTACCTGCTTAGGGTAAGAATTTCCACTAATAAGGAATAATGTATAAATAATTGAGTCCTTTAGTTATAACTTTGCTTTATTATCCTCAGAATGTATTGCAATGATTATAGTTAAATTTTCAGATGTGATTAGAGGAACTCTTTGGTTCCTATAACAAATGTGTTCTAAAATCCCAACTATATTATTAAGCCATTGATTGTGATCTTAATTTTAGGTGTTTCTATGCATCACATGGTATTGGAAAATATTTTTTAAAGAAGAAAAAGAGAAGTTATTCCATGGTATAATACACTAAATAATTACCTGCAGTAGTACTTGCTATATGGTATGATATATGGCTGTGGAATGTATAATTAAATAGTCAGAGGCAGGGCCTGGATACATATTGGTAAGAAGTACATTTATACATGATTTTGCTGTGCTCTGGGCTTGGTGCATGATACTCCATAAGGCTGGTGTTTTAAGTCTGGTAGAAACAGTTCCCTCTATGCTGCTTCCCTCTCACCCTTATTGCATTTAATACCCAGAACAGAATAATGGGACCCTGACGGCTTGTAGGTTGGCAGGTAGGCATTTTCAGTAGTTGCTCCATAGACTGATTTCATTTACGGGCCAAAAATAGGTTCAGCTCTTAAAAAGAAGTAATTGGCTTAGCTTTTTACAGAATCGTAATTACTTCAACTAGCTTTAGAAGTTAAATTTCTCAAAGCATCTGAAACGGAAAATGCAATTCCTAGCTCACTGGGCTTGAATCAAGCAGAGAGCACAGACAATCATGATTCTGAAATGACCAGATTGGACCATGTTGGGTGCGTCTAACTATGGGAATATGGATACAGATATAGAAATAAAAGCTTTCCTTAAAAGAAAAACTCAAAAATCTCTAGTTAGCCTTAAAAGGCATAGCCATTTATATCTCCCTATGGAAAAAAAAAAATGGCTTATTTGGGGCTAATCTGTATTTCAGATGCAGATTTTAAGGAAAAAAACTAAATCTATTATTTTATCTCAAGGCTTTTAATTTATTATTGATGATCTGTCTAGCTTAGTTCCATCCTTCTGAGACAACTTGGTGATTCAGCCTCAATGTTTTGCCTTCCAAAACTTGTAATGATTACTTCAAATAACTTGACCTTCGTAAGTGTGGATTCAGCTTAGTATTTCAGATATGGAATTATGGGCTTAGTTTTTCACCATGATTCAGTCCCAAATTAATGCTACTTTTTAAAACAGTTCAAGAATTGCTCTATTCCATATACATCACACAGGCATCTTCAAACTATGGCCGTGGGCCACATGCGGGTGTTTTTGCCCGTTTGTTTTCTTACTTCAAGATAAGATACGTGCATTGTGCATAGGAATTTGTTCATAGTTTTTTTTAAACTGCAGTCTGGCCCTCCAATGGTCTGAGGGACAGTGAACTGGTCTCCTGTTTAAAAAGTTTGAGGACCCCTGCATCACAATATGGAAATCAAAACGTAAACAGGTCTGCACATGCATGTGCAGGCCAGACTGATGTCATGGGCATCTGAACTGGGCAGTTACACAGAGCGCCACTCTTAGCAGGGCCCCACACCTGTTTTAGTATTCTGCTATTACCGTCTTAAATTTCTTCTTCTTTTTTTAAATTTTTAACAAGCAGCCTGACATTTTCATTTTACAACAAGTTCCATAAATTATGCAGCTAGTCCCATGTATGGGCAAAAGCTTTCACAATTAGAGACAGATATTTGGAATCCTGGTTCTGCCAATTTCTAGTTGGATGAAATTATATAAATTTAGTATGGAATCAAGTATTGGATCTAGAACTGGAATGGTTTCAAATCCCAGAATTGCTATTCCCAGCATTATAACTTTGGGAGAGTTATAATATCCTCAAGCCTTAGTATCTTCTCTGTTAAATGAGATTAATAATAAAATTAGAAAGAGAAAAATAAATTTAAAATTTTAAAAATGATACCTGACACATATGATTAATGTTAACTATGATTACTAATATATCATATGGCTTCCACATATGTAAAAGAGAAGTAATAATATCTACTTATATGTTTGTTGTTAAGATGAAATGATATAATATATACCCAGCATTTAGCAAAGTCTCTAATTCATAGTGTCCGTGAAACAAATTTAGTACTTTTCATTTTCCCCAAATAATATAGCTTTAGTTCATACTTTTAGCTCATTTTTATTATTTAATATTAAATGTAGATTTATAGATACAGAAGAGTGGCAAAATATGTCATCCCAAAATATGTCACTTTGGTATAGGATTATTTTGAGCAAACAGTAATTTTTTTTAAAAAAAAGCAACAGGAGCCATGAAGGGTGCTCTCTGACTCTTTTTCTTACTGAAAGCAAGAGATAAAATCCTCATATGGAAGATGTACTTCCTATACAAATGAAAAATAACAGAGAGGAGGAAATATTTTTATCATCAAAGATGGGAAGTTGAAGCCAAGAAATCCTATACAAACAGATCTTATTAAAAAAATTATTTTCTTTATTTACCCTCCCCATATACATTGAATTACTTGTGTCTACAATTGCTTCTCTTTATTTATCCAGCATAAAAACATTTCAGTTTTGCCATTTATTTGGGGTCTTTATTTCCTCATTTGGGCTCCTGTGTCATGTAAATTTTATATTAAATAAATAGGTATGTTTTTCTCCCTTTAATCTGTTTTCTGCCAATTTAATTGTTAGGCACAGCCAAAATCCTTAAAAAAAAAAAACAAAAACAGGTAAACCTTTGCTTCTTCTATAATACCTATAGATATGCCTCTGTGTATAGACCCAGGAAATATTGAAAAAAATTATAGGCGTTGAGAAGTCTTTTAAAAACTTAGATTAAAATTAACATTTGTGTGTGCAATGAGAATAAATTATTTTAACATAAATTAAGGCCTATAAATATATGTTGAAATGCATAAAATAAAGTATATAATATAAATATATACATATATAAATATGTTATATACATAAAATTCATCTTACTGATTTCAGCAGCTATAACAGTAAGATTGTGCCATTGAGATAGTTCACGGTCAAGAGGTTTTGATGTATAAAGGGATCCATTTCCAGAATGTATGTTAAAGATCCTATCAAGGTCAGTATGGCGATCCAAGGAAAATCTGAATATAGAGGGCAGAGAAAAATAATGCAAGTATTATTAATAGTTTGCAGGAGAAAATGTCGAAATGCACACACACACATATCACCGAAAGAACGCGGTAGTGATCTATAACTATTTCATTGATTTATCAGCATCACACATACTGTCTCCCCAAGGCATACACTGACATTTTGTTGTGCATTCGAATGCTAGTCTTCAGAATGTTTGTATTATTGAAATAATTATCTAATGGCATATACATTCAACTCACTTTAATGCATTTGGCAACAATAGTTGGGATTACGGGTGTTTACATTACCAACTGATTTTATTTGGTTATTAAGGGTTCTATTGAAAAATAACTACAAGAATCTATTACAAAAGATCATTCCCAGAAGCTGAGTTTTTTTTGTTAGCGAGAAAATCAGAAACAATATTAGTTTCATCAAAGTCGTAGGTCATTATGGTGTTTAGTGGCTTCATGGTATGATACCCATGTAGCATCAGTTTCTTAATCACATGTATCATTATAAAATGTATAACTTTTAATTCATGATATTTTAAAAATAAAAAGCTTGGGATATGAGTTTCGTATATCTGTATCAAATAAAGTCTATATATATTTTTTAAAAACAAACTATGCTGCAAACTGATAACATGAATGGTGTTGGATGTCATCTAAAGTTAACACTAGGTTTATCAATCTTGTTGATGTAGTTGGAATAAATCCCATTATATTTATCAAACTGCACGTTTTATCATTCACAGGAAAGCAAATAATTGTATTCCTACATGTAGAATGATTTTCAAATTTCATCCCAAATTGACAACATTATTTTACTATTGAAAAAACAAACATACATTTCACCTCCTCCTTTCACTCCTTCATGATTATCTAAAGTAGAAGCTATTTGTTCCCTTCCATCATAAAGCATCTTGTATCACTCATCTTTTCCATTTACCGCATGGTATTGGGAATTTATTTCATCTAACATTTCAAACAGAGAATAAAACATGAAAATACCAAGCACTATACTCTAGTAGGCACTCAACGAATATTATTTGATTCTCATACTGAATCTTCTTCCCTAATACATTTAGAACTCCTTGAGAAACAAGTTAATATATGATATGGTGATCCACAAATATTTGTTAAATGAAAGAAAGAATGACTGCATTCTTTGGCATTTAGCAAATAGTAAGGTTCCTTATTTCTGTGGGAATATGACATAAAGTTGTGAAATACAAATCAATCATGCATCACTGATATTGCAGAATTCATTTTATGTGTGTTCTTTCCTAATTATTTCTTGTAGTTCTAAGAAATAATGACAGAATTTAGAATATTATGTGACATTACCTTGAAGATACAGAGAGATCACAGCTCTTCTTTTTCAAATACAATTGAAAGTATAATTATATTTTGTAATTCTCCATTGTCAAATTATATGTGTTAACTTTCATTTTCCCTTTTAAAATCATTTCCAGAGCACACATTTTAAGTAAATCCCTTTGATTATTTCATTAGTACTCTTCACAACATATGGCATAGTTTGTAACATGTCCAGTATGATCCATCCCATAAATACATTGCACTAGTAAAGCTATTTTATTTCTTTGAATATATATATGTGTGTGTGTGTATACACATATATTAACAAAAGAATAACATCCAAGAATATTCATTTGGATTTTCTACAAGTTAATATAAAGTTAACAGATATAATAACCATCATGGTGTACAGTCTGCCCTTAATAAGCAATGCAGTCATTAATTCTATTGCATATCATATATATAAATTAATTCTTTCCTCCTGGTTCTTAGGCCTGAATCCTCATTAAACATTTTATTTTATTTAATTTAGATATTCACAGATATATGTTGATATATAATAACCATCAGTCTATAGGCAGAAGCAAAATTTAAATCATTGTTTGGAGAAATATCTTGATACTGCAATTTAATAATGCCAGTTGGCATTAATTTAACTCATCAAAAATATCCTATTTTATTTTTTTAAAAAGTTCATTTTAAAATCAAGAACACAGATCATAGCCTGCTAAAGTCAGTTAGGATCTCTGCCAAGGAAAATCTTGATAATTATTTAATGGGGAAAATTGATTGCATATATTGGTCCTATGAAAGCATCTGAGGAAAAAAATCTAAGAAATGCAGCAATTTAGATAAAGATAAAATGAATTAGGGAAGAGGCATTTATGGGAAAGCCATTCTGGCAAATGTAAACTCTACATGATTATCATGTTCAGGTTTCTTCTGCCAATGTGTAGCCTGTAATGCTGGGTGTGAATATAAGAAAACATATTTTTGTAAAATTACATAAATAAAAGAGCTATATATATATATATATATATATATATACACACACATACACACAAAATATATGACTTCGCTGAAGAAATGTCAGACCCTATAGAATTTTTAACTTAAGTCTAGCTGGAGTCCCATGGAACATGAAATTAGAGGTTCCCTACTTTATGTAGCTGCATAAGTGAGAGTCAGAGGAGAGTGTGCTCAGAGATTGCACAATAATCATCTGAACTCATACTTGACTGGCTCATGTGGAAAAATGGGCAAACAAAGTCAGGGAAACAGATGAAATCCTAAACACATGATGGACTAACGGATTAAAGCAAGCATTCACTTTGATGTTGAATATTGTATGTAGATATCTGTATTTCTTTAAAGTGATAGAACAAACAATGAAAACTTTGAGTCTTTCACATTTTAATGGGTTTATCACATCTCATATGTTTTTAAGCTGCTGTAAAAAAGAAAAGCATAAAAATATTGAAATGACTCTAATATTTCTGGGATGTTATAATATTTTTGAAATAGGCACAAAACCATGAAAATAAAAACAAAACAAAACAAAACTTCCCACTTTGATGACTGGAGTATAAGAGAAGTGCCTAAAATAATAATATGACCACAGTGCAGCATTGTTATTACCTTCTTTTTAACTGTTAAAACTTCTCTCAATCAACCTCACATATTATTTAATAACTTGGAAGCACAAATATAGTAATTTGGTTGCACTGTACACACACAGCTGACATAGTGCCTTCGATCTTTACCAGGGGTCAGAACAACAAACACCTTAAGAAGACAATCAGATGATGATACCAGCCAGGTTTCAGTCTAATGGGCATGATAAGAATAAGCAAACTATGAGGCTTATGCAAGCCATATCCAAAAACATTTAGAAATAATTCACTTGAAACACTGTGCTCACCAAATGTATATACAACTTATGGGGAGACTCTGGTATCTTTAATTGCATTAGATGTTTTAAATGTAATTTCATGATCTCTATAAGTATTTCAACTCCTTTCCTTTTCCTTTTCATTTTCAACTCAGGCATAATTACCTAATGGGGCTGGAAATCGAATCTGGATCCCTTGCCATAACAGTACCAATAATTGTGCCCACTTCAATATCTTCATGAACCTCAAACAGATACGAGGATCTGCTAAAAACAGGAGGTTCATCCACATCTTCTATAGAGATTTTCACTATTGTAGTATCTTTAAATGGTCCCAAGTAATAAAAACGTGGATCCACATGGGTATTTTCTGCTTCAACCTTAAGAGTATAAAGTCTTCGGCTCTCATAGTCAAGTGGCTGTGGAAAGAGATAATAAGTCATCAAGTTAGAGTGAGGGAAGTTAGGTGATATGCTGCCTCAAAGTTACAGTATGATTTTTAAGTCACAGTTGAGTTCTGTCAAGTTGTTTATTAGTTATAAATATAAAAGAGTAATGCAAATAATAATATAATCTTTACATATCATTTTGGATTCAACTTTTACTTTTTATGTATTCAATAGTTAAAACCCTGGAACATAGGCAAAAGAGATTTTAAATCTTGGAAAAATTAGGATGGATATTCATAAGGTGATGACTCTTTACAAAAAATAAACTGGTGGATTGTGTGTGTGTTTGTAAATGTGCATGTACTGAAGTGTTGGCTACTGCTAAATTTTTCTATGCAAAAATTTAATTATCTTTTTAAATTTACATGGTGGTATTTCCAATATAATAGACTTATAGTATTATATAAACTATGAAATTTTGAAGACTAATATAAAACTTTCAACAGTTACATGAAACATTAAAGATAAGAAAAACCTCATGTAATTAGAAAAGAGAAACTTTTTGATAGTAGTATGGTAATTAGGTTACATTATGAAACAAAAACAGGACCTTAAATATTAATATAGTTTAACTTTCACAAGTATAAAATCAAGTACCTCACCTCTCACCCACTTAAAAAAATGTTTTGCTAACAGATAAAAGACATTGTTGGCTCGAATTCCCTCAATCTTCCTTTTTATTTTGAGAAGCACCAGACTTTATTTGCATTACTGTTGCTACCTGGTCATGAAAAACAAGACAGCTGCTTTGCCATTTGCTAGTCACTGTCCATTTAATAACAGTTGGTTGTGTCCCTTGTACCTTGCAGGAGAATCTCAAGATAGTTTTATTATTGATCAGTGGCTCAGTGACTACTTTGTGTGTGACATTTCATTGGAATCTAAATTTTATTGTGCCTTATTTTTATCTCATAATGATAGTACTGAACTGACTCTATGGTAAACAACTAGTTACCTTTAAATTGTATCACTGAGCATATGCTAGAAGAAAATTTTAATTTATATAGCAGAAGGGAAAATGTGAACAATTATGCTCCAATCTATGCCATCCCTTTTATTAGTAACTCTAATTGTTGATTCATACATCTGGATAGATGGCTTGCTATTTTCTATGTACTGTGATGATCTACATTGCCATTATTAGCTATTAACTATTTTCTTAACTAAACAATGTTATTATGGTTGGCTTTTTATTAACATAACTCTGTAATATAATAACACATACATTAACTTTCCTTTTAAATTTTGTAAAATCTCAGATTTCATGTTTCAAACAACAAACACAGTGGTCAAAATGTTTAAGGAGCTCTTTGGTTTTATGTTCCTCTTATTTGTGCACAATGTAAGTTATATTTTTGAACATAACAGTGATATTTCTTAATGGATAATGCATGAGTGAATAGTACACAATGACACCTCTACTCTTAAAACACACAAATGCTTATTTGTACTGATGCTGTGCACCTTTTTCACAGTTATGATTCCTTCCTGTGTGTCCTTCTCAGTTATGATGTCAAACATATCAGTTCCATCACCATCAATAATTCGGTATTCTACTTCAGCATTTTTCCCAGTGTCAGCATCAGTTGCTTTTACACTTCCAATGGCTGTGCCAACTGGGGAAGATTCGAGAACCCGAAGATGGATAGTATCTGTGAAGTATAAAGAAAAGAATAGAGACGGAGAGAGAGAGAGAGATAGGTATAGACAGATTTCTCAATAGAATTTCAAAAGTAAAAATGTGTATGAGAGAATATTATAAATCTTAAACTCTACATTAAATGTTGAATAGTTCAAGGGTTGATTACCCATAATGTGATAACATTATAATAAGGTCTAGGAACAGGAAAAGTGTAACTTTGAGAGTTTTGGTCTGTGTATATTATGAATAATGAAAATCAACTCCTAATAGTATTATGTGGACCTATGTGTGTTTATACAATCACAACAAACCACAGCATATACCTTAAATGTTTCTATTTAATTGTTTCTACTATGCTACATTTAGTTATTTATTTCAGCTGTAGAGAAGAACATTACAAAAGCCCACGAAATCAGCCATAATGGATAGGAATCCTCTTTCTGTTTGTGACAGCAGAAACAAAGGGTAGTGTATGGGAGAAATAAAAGATGTCCTTCACAGTGTCAGAGCAAAAACACTAAATTCTGACAAATTCCCCTTCATTACAGAACAAAACAAGAATTTATCTAAGCCCTTGGTGTACCTAGAAGTGCTAATGAGATTTATGTCTTAGCACCTGATCATAAACTACATATCTCTGACGGATTAATCGACCTGAAGCACACTCCTGATTATAGCACCTTCTTGCTCATAAACCTTAAGTAATTCTCCTTAGTATACACAATGAAGTCTAAACCTCTTAGCTAGTCATGATCTTGTCTGAGTATATTTTTCCTATTGTATTTTGCTTTTAGTCACTTCCATGAAAGATTTGCACCAAACTGGGCCTTTCAGAGTTTTCTGGTCAAAACTTAATTTCTTATATCACTTTATATAATTTTTCATGTTATTTCTCTCCCATAAAATTCCTTCCTCATTACCCTCATACAATTATAATTCAGTTTACCAAATCTGAAAAAAATGGCACTGTTTGCTAAAGGGCTGAGTGTTTTAGGGGCCAAGGAGAGAGGCTTCAGAAGAAATGAGCCTGTTGATAGCTTGTTCTCAGAAGTTTAGCCCCTAGACCTGTTAGAAAATAAATTTCTGTTGTTCAAACCACTAACTCTGTGAGACTTTGTTGTGGCAGCCCTAACAAACAAATGCAGGTAGGCATGCGCATCCACTCAGTTTTGGAAGTCATTTCCTAAGAGACCTACTAGAACTCAGTTTCCATCATACTATAGTTGGTCTCTTAGCCTGTATTTTTCTTGTCTTTTGCTCCTCTATCTCTGGTAACACACTAGGGAAAGCAACTCTCAATCATTCGTTTGCTACTGTCTTGCTGGCTCTCTTTGCCTTTGCTGATTCTTCTCCTTGGAACACCTGTCCTCTGGATATTCCGATAGTTCCTGTTCTTGCTACCTTCAGGTGTCTGCTCAACTGGGACCTTCTCAGAAGCTTTCACTAATAACCTAACTGAAAATGACCTTAATGAAAAAACTATTCCCAATCACTTTTCCTATCACTTGCCATTGCTAGGCATTATATTATCTACTTGTTTATTTGTATGTACCATAAGAGTGTAATAGAAAATAGACAATAAATTATTTTTTTACCAGTATGTTCCCATTGGGTTTCTTTGAGTGTAGTACCCACTATATAAAAATTTGTATATTGGATAAATTATTTGTATATTGTATCTCAGTTAGAAGCTTCCTAAGTCATCTACTAATTTCTATGCTTGGCCAAATCCAATCAATTCTTAGATACTCAAGCCCACACTGTAGGCATATTACCCTATTGAAAACATTAATTTTATCAACAATTACTCAGTGCTTCAAAAGTCTTTGATTACTTTCATTACATACTAGATAAAATAAAACATCCATAAACTGGCCCTTCATAATTTAGCCCCTCCATCCTGTCAGTCTTTCTTCTAGCATTGGTCTCTTTTGTATTTTTCCAACATACTTTTCTTACTTCAAATAAGTTTTCTCTCCTTATGAAATATTTTTCACACAAGTCTTCCTGGAAACTGCATACTCTTCTTTTTGATATACTCCTATTCCCTATGATTCTACCATAGAACAGCATAAACTCTAGCCTGCTTACTACAAGAACTTTCTTTAAAAAATTAAATTTTAGGTTAGGCACAGTGGCTCATGCCTGTAATCCCAGCACTTTGCCAGGCCAAAATGAGAGGATTTCTTGAGCCCAAGGGTTCAAGATAAGCCTGAGCAATACAGTGAGACCCTATGTTTACAAAAACAGACAAACAAACAAACAAACAAACAAAAACCGACAGCATAGCAAGCTCCTGCAGTCCCAGGCTACAATGAGCTATGATCGTGCCACTGTACTGAGCCTGGGCAATACAGCAATACCATGTCTCTAAAAAACAAGCTAAATTTATAGAAACAGAACCTCAATAAGTTGATTTGTTACTTCTTAGCGAAAAATGATATCAGTGCCCCACTGAAAGCACTTATTGTTAATGTTAAGCGCTTGATTTCATTTTGTTTATAAAGTCATATAAAATCTGGTTTCTGATAAAATCTTCAGTACAATTATTATCTATTCTCAAATCTAGAACATATATGAAAAGCATCCATACTGATGCTTTTTAAATTAATGATCAGTTAACCAGACAAAAATTATAAATGCATAGAATATGTAACAAAACAAGGAATGTGAATGATTTGATTAATATGTATATGATATACATATAATGAATATGCATATATAATAATATGTATATAAAACTTGAATGTATCATCTAGAGAATATAAATTCTTTTAAAGCAGGCATGAAGCATTTAACTCAACTTGATCAAGTGCTAAGTTGTTAGGCAAGTTTGGGTTAATTTTAATAAACCACTGTCTACAAAACCTTCTGACCATGCTAAAATTAAGTTCGAATTTAATATGCAAAAGATCAACTCAATCCTTATATTTTGAAAATTTAAGAAGAAGAAAATTAAAAATAACTCTATATTTTAAAAGGTAACAAACTTGAAGACAATAAAAGCCACAAAACACCTACAACTGAAAAAGTAATGAAAAGAAATTAAAACGTGGTGCAGAGAAAATGATACTAAGTTGAGAAGATATTATATAATCTGATGTGCTTATATATAAAGAAAGAGATGCTAAAATCAATGAGCTAAGAATTAAACATAGGAAACTAGAAAAGAAAGACATTATAATGCCACAGCAAAGAATAAAAGGAGATAATAAAAATGACAGAAATTAATGAAGTTGAAAACAAATACACCAAAAAGAAAGTAAAAATGCCAAAAGGTTGTTTTTTTCTAAGAGCTCACAATATAAGGATATATCTGGCAAGACCATTTATGGAAAGGAGGGAAAAGGCAAGAGCAGTATAAAGAATTTAATAAAAAAAAAAAAAAGGAATGCAACTGGAGATCATATCAAGATTGTGAAGGTTAGAGAATATTATAAACACATATACTGATAAAATTGAATATACCAATAAATTGAATATTTGGCTGTAGTGACAAATTCTTTTAAATAATTAAAAATATACCAAACCTGCTAAAGAGGAAATAAAGCATGATTTAAAATGTTCTACCCTACCCTTTCAAATACAAACCCTTAGCTGGAATAGTTTTCAAGGAACAGTCAAGGAGCAGAAAATTTTAATCTTCTGGAAAAAACAAAAGGTGGGACTCTTTCCTAACTCATTATATGAGATTAGTAAGACCTAGATACAAAAACCAGATAAGAAGAGTTCAGTGATCATATAATGTTGGTCAAAATTCAGCATCTACCATATGTAAATGTGTAACTTTCAGTAAATTTGTGTTTTACTTTTAAGTCACAATCACATTTATAAAGTTTAGTACATGACAGAACTCATTCTAATCACTTTACTATTAACTAAATATTTGATGTTGTTCAAATTTCACCAGCTTTTCCATTAAAGTCATTCTTTTCCAGAGATGTCACTTTGAATTTGATTATCATATTTCTTTACTCTCCTCTAATCAGTGAGAGCTCTTTCCTCTTTTTCTTTTTGTCTCCATGACCTTGACCTTTTTGAAGAATTCTGGTTAAGTTATTTCATGGAATGCCTTTCAATTGGAGTCTGTCTGATGCTTTCTCAGGATTACTTAAGGTTACACATTTTTGTCAAGGATATCGCGGAAGTGGTCTCTTCTTAGTGTATCATATCATATCAGGGAGTATGTGATACTGAAATGTCTTGTGACTAATGATATTAACTTTGTTTACATGGTTAAAGTGTTTCCGCCAGTTTTCTCCATTGTTAAGTTACTAATTTTTTCTTCATAATTAATACATATCTTGAGGGAAATACTTGGAGTTTATGCAAATATCTTATCTCTGCTTAAGAATTTGCCCACTAGGCTGGGTGTGGTGGGTCGCTTTGGGTAGCTGAGGCAGAAGGATCACGTGAGCACAGGAGTTTGAGACTGCAATGATGTATGATCTCACCACTGCACCCAGCCTGAGACACAGAGTAAGAACCTATCTCAAAAAAAAAAAAAAAGGAAATGGAAAAATGAAAAAGAATTAGAAAAAATCTGCCCACTAATTTTAGCATCAATTGGTAATCTTGCCTACAATAATTCATATTAGGGTTTACTAATGTGATTTTCAATTTTCTTCATTCAGTTCCACATTTATTATTTGGAATTCTTCTATAAGAAAAAAATTACCCTTTATCTCCCATTTATTTTTATTCATTATTTACTTACAACAGTATAGGCTCAAGGACATTTATTTTATTCTGTGTATTAGAATCCATGAATATGGTTGTTTATTGTTTTCTGGGAATTCTTCCAGATTCAGCTATGGGGTGAATTTTTCAGGGTGGCTCTGGTGCCTTTTCAACATGCTTCCATCATTTTCTTAAGCATAGTTCCTTAATTTCTGATGTCACAAAATGTTCTACCTTCATCTTCTACTTTTTCTGCTTAAGCCCTAAATTCAACTATGTTTCCACGCAGTCCTGGTTTCTTTTACTGGAGAAATAACTATAATTTTTAAATATAGTACAATATACAAAAATCAAAGAAAATATAATTCTTGCTTTATAATGTATAACTATGTCAAAAATCCAAAAGACAGACAACTATTTTTATTTTTTTAAACCTAATTATGTGTTTAACATACAAATTTAAATAACAGTAAGTTATTGTCTTTTAACGTTTTAATTGATTTTTGCTTAGAAATCAAATATCTGTATCCTGTGAAAGGAATTTTGAGTGCTATGATTTATAGTATTAGCATTTAAGACTGTTCAGCATAAGAGAAAGTTCTCTATAGGAACAGAATAAAAGTGTTTAAATAGGAACATTAGACTATTAGAACTGATTACACATACTTTGATTTATAAATTCATATTTGTAAAGTAGTTGTACATTTTTATTTTAAGCATTGTTGCTGAAAAAGGCCTAGAGTTCCATTCCGTTGGGATGAACAAAAACGCTAGTACCCAAACACTGGTCACCAGCACCAGTGTTTTTGCTCTATTATAAACTATATTGTCTTGGAGATTTGCTTTTTCTAAGTCTGAGAAATTGGAGGAAATATGAGATCAGGATTTCTTTTTGAGACTGAAATTAAGTGAGACATCAAAGATTAGCAGGATCATGGAAAAGTACAAAGAAACCAATCAAGTTGCTTCTGCTGGCCAACATTTAGAAAATTTGATCATCAATAAGAGAATAATAATTAATTTAAAACAGGTTTGGTTTCTGGATATGCTAACTAGATAATTTAGTTCAACATTTTATTTGGAAAACAATATTTTTGGATTATAGGTAGAGACAGACATAGACTTATGAAGGTATAAACACAAGCCCCCAAATGAAGGGAAATGAGAACCTAGAGAAGTAAATGGAAAACTACAGTCCCCTTTGGCCTGATGATATTTGCCACTTTCACAAAAGTGATCTTTGTTTTTATGGCCTCTTGAGGCAAGGAGGACAGAGACCAAAGTTCAGGTTATCCACAAAGTGGTTACTCAAGCAGCAAATAGACTCCACAGTTAACTAAAACTAAGGAGCTTTGCACTAGGTGTAAGGGGAATCTGGATGAAACCCACCCGGACAGTATTTTAGATTAAGAGACTGGGCTCAGATAATTTATATTTTTGCAGACATATGCAACTTTCACTGCTAGGAGAGAGGAATGACACTGTAGCATTCACAATAAATGGAGTGATGGCTCAAAATGACTTGAAGGAGAATCTACATACCAACAAGAAAATCACCAGTTTATCCTACCTGGGAAGGTTCTTCTTGGCTGCCTCTCCTCATTCCTTTCTCCCTCACTTGTGCCTTTTACAAAAGTGAGGGGCATTAAAAGCTCTGGAAAAGTATATCATAGTCCAATAGAAATATATTTGTAAATACTTAGCTCCTAAAGCTGCAAAGTAAGTGAAATGATGGAGCCAGCTACCTTAGGATATAGAACAATATTCCAAATGCTTGTTGGAAAGAGAGACATATACATACACACACATATATATGTATATCAATTACATATATATACATATATAAATATATATGTGGATATGTACATATGTGGATAGATGATAGTTTTAGAAAACTAGCAGATCTGTAACATTTTAATGAAATATTTTAACCATGCTCTTTATAAATAAGCTTTTGAAATTTCCCAAGGAAGACAAATTCAGCTCTGCCAGAGTGTTGCAGTTTTCTTTGCCTCAAAGATCACAAGTTCTCCCTTTCCAATGACTATTATAAGTTTTTCCCCTTTTCTTGGCATGTCTCAAAATAATATATTAACTGCAAAATACTGAGTCATATCTGCATATTAATAAAATTATCTTATTGCCAAAGGCAGCTTTAACCTACATGAGAGAAGATTACACTGAGATGTGGAAATTTCCAGCTTCATCCTTCAAGGAATTCCTTTTATTTTTTCTCACACATAAAATTTTAGTTAAAAATTCTCAGTTTGTGTCTTTTTGGTTTTCCATGGTAATCCTAAACTCATAAAGAATTGTTTCCAAACATTTAAATTGATTTAAAAGAAAATTTAAGTCAATGTATTAATTATCTTTATTTAGACAAGGATTTCTAAAACAAGAAAATCAATCTATACTCAAAACCTTCTATAAATAAAAGACAATGTAGAAAAAGTGAAATATTACAGATAAAGAGAAGGTATTTTCAGGACACATATTAACAAATGTAGTAGTCTTAAGATCCACATGAAAAGACAGATAATCTAGTAGAAAAATTAGTCAAGGATGTAAATAGGAAACAATTAATTCACAGTGGAGGAAACAAGGAAGATAAATAAACAGAAACAAACTTACTGGATCTTAACAGGGCAAATGAAAATTAATGCCATTATTGGCTACTACGTTAACAAAAATGAAGTCTGATAAAACCAAGTGTTACAAGTAAGTGGTATAAGAGAAACTACTATGCAGAGCTGACAGCTATTGAATTTGGCCCAATGACTGTCAGAAATGTATTAGTTTTCTAGGGCTGCTGTAACAAAGTACTAAAAAGTATGTGGTCTATAACCACAGAAATTTATTGTCTCACAGTTTTACAGGCTAGAAGTCTGAAAAGTCAGTGTTCTCCTTGATTAGTCTAGGAAACCCTCCTTCCTTGCCTCTTCCAGCTTCTGGAGTGTGCTGGCACTCCTTGGCGTTCCTTGGCTTATAGATTCATAACTTCAGTTAAATAGTCATCTTCTCCCAGTGTGTTCACATCACCTTCCCTTTCAGCATGGTGGTCTCTGTGTCTTAATTGTTCCTTTCTATAAGGACACCATTCATATTGTATTAAGGCCTTGATTCTAGTACATTCATTTTAACTTGATTTTCTCTATAAAGACCCTATTTCCAAATAAGGTCACATTCTGAGGTACTGGGCATTATTGAGCAATGTCATCAAACTTTGATGACAAAATTATTTTGAATTTTGAATGCTCACTCTAGTCACCATATTAATTAAGTGTGATAACTGAATGAACATAGTTTTAGATTCAGCAAAGTACCTTTGGACCTTTTTAAGGAAGCTAGCGAATAATATATGCCAGGAAAATAAAAGGCTACATTAAGATGTAGGAATACATGAGATCCAGAAAGCTGGGTATCCAAAGTGAAGGAAAAAAAGAAAAGCAATGTATGGATGGCAGGTTTTCTTGACACAAGACATTAGCAAGCCCATGTTGGAACAAGAATACTCAGGGCTCTAGGACTGCATCTTTGGGTCTGTCAAGTTGAAGCTGAAAGCTATAAAACTACCTACTAATAAATTTTGAGCAGCTGTACACACACCACATAAAAAGCACAAGCCTATAATACTTTGAAAATATAATTTCTAAAGAAGATCTATAATATTCAACAGTTTAAAATAATTACATGGGGAATAAAATATCTGTTTTTTTCTCTTTGAGCTATGCAAGCTGGGGTAGGTATGCTTTATTATAAATTTTGGCCCACAAGACCTAATTTTTACATAATTAGTGGCTAAGCATTTTGAAAATCACACTTTAAAAAATCAAGTTTTTATTAGATAATAAAGAAAATCTTAGATATACTTAGTGCTACAGTGAGAGTGCTCTTGAGACAGAAAGCCAGAGGGGGAGACTGACAATGTTGAATATTTAAGAAAACACAAAACAAAACAAAAACTTTAATATGGCATAGTATTTAAATTTTCAAGGATAGCCAACAGAGAAAACTAGAAAAAAGGTGACATAATTATATTTGGGAAGAATAGAACGAGGTGTATGAATTCCATTTTCCTTAATCATGAAAGGAAGTCAGTAGGTAATGCATAAAAACATCTCAATAAAGAGCAAGGAGATATCATTGAGAGTTGTAGCTTAATCCTAGATGAACTAAAAAGAGTAACCATTTAAAGTTATTTTCTGTGAGGATTAGAATGGGAAGGGTACCTGTTTTTACATACATACACACACACACACTTAATACTTCAGTAAAAATTATTTCTGAAAAAATTATTAATAAAAAGTATCCTGATGATATTATAAGTGATCAGGTTATGATAAAAAGTCTCCATGATCTTCTCTTAACAGAGGGATAAACAGAGAGACAGAAAGAGAGAGAGAAAGAGGAGAAAGAAAATAAAAGAAAAAATGTTTCTTTGTCCCATTAATTTTACTGTCACATAGATTTCACTATGAGTCTTGTGGTATTGTCTCTGGGAATTTTTTCTCTTTTTTTTTTTAAACTTTTAGTTTGGACTTTGAGATTGCTTAATTTGTATTCTTAGGCACATACTTAGATTCTGAAAATCTGTCTGCTTTGAACTTGCCATTGTAGTTCTGGTAAAGTATCCCAAACTATTTATTATTTCATTTAATTTTATAATTGATACAGAGACAATGTTCATTACAAGGTGTATTTCATTTTCATTAGGATTATTGTTATTCACATTAATTTTTAGTACCTTCAAGAATTAAACAGAAAAGCAATCATGCTCCATTGGTTGACAATATAATGAGCCTAAATTTTGTGATTTTATTGACGATACAATATAATTACATTGATTATCTATCAGTCCTCTTCCACAGTAATTTGTCAGAAAGAATATAGGTGAGTGGTGTGTGTGCATGCATATATTTCTTTTTCCTAAAGCATACATGCACATGCATATGTTTATTTTACCTAAAACAAAAATTGATTACATGGCAACTTCAGTAATTAATTTATTCAACAAATTTCTTTTATTCCCAACAATTTTTATTCAGTACCCTACTTATGTAATTCGATACTGCTTTGTCCGGAATTATGTTTATGCTCAGAAGTCTTTTATAGGGCAAGATTTATTGGGTCTATTTCAAAATTAAAAAGTGCATTTCTATATTTTAAATGTATGAAAGAGTGATTTATTCACACTTTTTAATTTATTTCCAAGACTAGTCTGTTGAATACAAGTACCTTAGTTTGTCAAGCAAACTGAAATTACTTTAGTTGAGAGCCAGCAAGTTTTCCCTCCAACAGTGTTTGCCATATAGGGAGAACAGTAGCCAGGGGACTCTAAAGAGGCATAGATTGTTACCAATACACTGACAAAAGCAAAGGACTGCCTGTCTCCCAGGTTAAGTTTCATTTGTCCTTAAAGGCACCTATTTGCATGTTCCTTATTTTTTATCTTACAGTTGATGGAGCTTTAATTATGTGGTATGCTTTCCTATGAATTCTAATTTATAGTTGCTTTAAATTCATTTCCAGGTGTCAGATTGAATCATCTGCTTCTTCTTTAATGTTTTAGGGCAGATAAATATTTCTTCCTGGTGAGTATGTTCTTAGATTGGTTATCCGCTTAAGCAGAAAGGCGTAAATGTGAGGAGGAGAGAGGTAACTACCATTACTTATCACATACAGAAAGTTATATTGAGCAGGTACAAATCTAGAAGGTAATACTGCGAAGACATCCTAAAGATTGAGCAAAATACATATGGCTACTGAAATAAGTGCACGCTCAAATTGCTATTAACAGACTCACACAATAACTCTATTGTCATTATTAAAGATTTTGAACCATTTTTTGATGTATTTCCAGTTTTTCAGTGTTCAAGACTGATATTCCTGGTCACATGTTCTATCAAAAATTTGACCAATAGGACCATACACTTAAATATTAAGAACACTGCTGCTTTGTGTACTAGAATTAGAAATAATCGATGGCTTGATGTGAGAAAGAGACTTTAGAAGAAAGATATAAGATAGATGAAGTAACAGATGTGACAAAGTGACTTCCTTAATTAGAACAAAAGAAATGCCAGAAATCAACTGGGAGGGTGATGAAGGCAAATTACTTACCTCCAGGTTTTGAGCTTAGCAACAAATAGCTGCTGTTTTGTTTTGCTGGGAAAAAACAATAAGGTTTGAAGAGATATAATTTGTTTTTATGCTTTGTTCTCTATCCTTGTTGCTATTCACATTTACATAAGAACTCTCCACTCACTTTTTCAGAATTGAGATAAAAAAAGGCACCCACATATATGAATCAATGAAAGAATTTAACATTAGCTTAATTTTTTTGTTTGCTTTGTGTATAATCATATTGTAACATCTCCATGCTGCATAATAATCTTGAACAATACTTGCTTTAAGAAAAAATGACACAATTATGCATGTTTATAAACCATTCCATTGTATAATGTTTAAAAGATGTTTTTTAATGAGCTTAACAGGAAGAAATTAAAAACAAGATAAAGCTCCTTGGAGGGAACGGCAGAGTAGTTAAGGAAATTATGCAATGCTAAATGGGCATTTAGGAGAAAGCAGAGGAGAGTTGAAAGTCACACCAGAGACTGAACAACTACTGAAGCTTTGGAATTGAACACTCTTACCAGAGGAAAGACAGCAACCCAAATTTGTGAGCACTGGAGACATGATCACCAACTTAGCTTTGGGCGTTTAAGTTAAATTAGAGCAAAACGAGATGCTGCACGCTATCTTGGTTTCCTGTTTGTGCTGCTGAAGAAAGCAACATGACAGAGCTTTTAGGGAAGCTGCCATTGATCCCCAGAGTCCAGGGAATCCATCTTGATACATTTCTTTGGAACTGTCTCCATGTTAATTGGCACCACTAGATACACACAATTGCAATATGTATAAACATAAAAAAGCATATAGAATTGGGGGAGAATAAAATAAACCTTCAATTAGTCATTTAAAAATGCATTACTTTGTACCAAGTACTTAGTCTCTTTACAATGTGTCTAGCCTGAAACTGTAGATGTACTAAAATTCTATATCAACAGCCTAATTTATTAGCATAGGTAGTTTTACATCTGTATTTCTAGCGCTATACCTACTCAGGAGTATTGTCCAAGTTGTTCTAGAGCAGTGGTCCCCAATGTTTTAGGCACCAGGGACCCGTTTCATGGAAGACAATTTTTCCACAGACTTGGGGGTGGTAGAGGATGGTTTCAGGACGATTCGAGCTCATTACATTTATTGTGCATTCAAACTTCTCTGCTAATGATAATCTGTATTTGCAGTTGCTCCCCAGCACCGCCTCAGCTCCACCTCAGATCATCAGGCATTAGATTCTCATAAGGAGCACCCAAACTAGATCCCTTGCATGCACAGTTTACAGTAGGGTTCATTCTCTTGCATGCACAGTTTACAGTAGGGTTCGCTCTCCTTTGAGAATCTAATGCTGCTGCTGGTCTGACAGGAGGCGGAGCATATACCCTGGTGCAGGAGATGGGGAGCAGCTACAGATGAACCTTTGCTTGCTCACGCATCACTTACCTCCTGCTGTGTGGCCTGGTTCCTAACAGGCCACAGACAGGTACTGGTCCACAGCCCAGCGGTTGGGAACCACACTTCTAGAGGATACTATAATACAGAGGGAATTTGAATCAAACCCATTATGCAAAATGCCTAAGAGTTTATTCCAAGGCAACTTTCCACTGGAATACCTGGAACGTTTCAAGTGGGTTTTTGAATAATTTCCATGTACATGATTTCTCTTAGAGAATTATATATTTCATCACACATAGACAATTACTTATTTTCTCAGGTTCTGTCACTAAGCATTTAGTCTCACTGAGGTCGTACGTGTCTATTTTCACTAGTATGTCATCTATGCACCTCATATTGACATAATGCACTTCACTAGCTACTAGATAGTTACACCATCTTTCTGCAAGCATCTCAACTCAAGATGTTCAATTCTAATTGAAATCCTGCTCTCTCTCTTCAAATAAATGCTTCTGGTAGAAAGCTGGAAGTACCTTTTTACTGATACTCTTTCCCTTTATCCCCCAAACCTTTTATTGACCTGGTTACTAAGTCCTGTCTGAAATACATCTCAAATACCTCCTTTGCTCAACACTAGTTTAGACTCTTATCAACACTTGCTCTTACTATCCAGGTGGTGCGCTTCATTGCTACCAAAATAATTAGTCAAAATGAGGAACTGTGCCTGATGCTCTTCAAAACAATGATTTTTAGATAATATATGTAGCATTATATCTTTATAGCCAACCCTCTTCATGATGCCAACACTGCCTCATCTCTCATGATCTTATCTCTAATAATCCCTGCTTTGAAACAAATTATACGCATTCCACTGTAGGCCACCTTTATTCATTCTGTTCTCCCTAACAAAAATCACTCTTCCTTTCAACTCCTGCTTGTTTTTTTCTACCTGGAAAACTCTTATTTATTTAAAAACTGGTTTTAAATACTTTTATGTTTCCCGATCCTCTTATACCTAAAAGAGTTTATCATTTTATGATTTAGATAATTATAGCACTAATCTTATTGCATTATTCTCCAATTATATGTGTGCACATATGTTTATGTATACATATGTACATATGTGTATTTACATGTATACGTATATACATAAAATCTATATATGTACAGTTATATGTCACTTAATAACAGGGAAATGTTCTGAAAAATGTGTCCTTAGGTTATTTCATTGTTATGCAAACCTCACAGGGTGTACTTACACAAAACTGGATAATATAGCCTACTACATACCTAGGCTATATTGTATAGCCTATTGCTCCTAGAATATAAACCTGCACAGCACATTACTATAGTGAATACTGTAGGCAACTGTAATACAATGGTAAGTATTTGTGTATCTAAACATATCTAAACATAGGAAAGCTACAGTAAAAGTACAGTATTTTAACCTACAGGACCAATGTAGTTTATGTGATCTTTCATTGACTGAAACATTGTTACGGAGTACGTGACTATCTATATATAAAAGCTAGCAAGAAAAGAAATGAGACAATGAATATAATGAAAACTACACTGTATGAAACTGTGTGTGTGTGTGAGAGAGAGAGAGACAGAGAGATAGTGTTTATATACCTTATCAAAATTCAAATTATTGTAGATATATCTTGTATCTTATTTCTTACTTTAAGAATATTACAGTTTATTACAATTTATTATTATTCCTAGCATAGTTCTTAGCATATAGTAGGATTTCAGTCAATGGTTAATAAATTGATGAATGCTTTAATAACATCATTTCTTTGTAATTCTTTCAAACTATAGGCATTGGACCCATGAAGAAAAATCCTACAGATATTTGAGGGTATTTTGGTGGTCACAGTAGAAATCACACTGTATCTAGCCAATATAAATATTATAACAGACCTTTTGAGTATATGTTCATTTATTCCATATAATAAAAAAGGGAAAAAGAGACATTTTTAATTTTATTCCCTTCTTTCTTCATGCTGAAGCATCTTCCTTGGGGGTATACCTGACAGTTGCTCTAGTTGAAAAGTGCTTGATAATTTTAAAATATGCAAATCAGCCTGGGGCCTACATTACCTTGGGATCCTCAGTAGAGGAGAGGTTGACTCTATTTACAAAGCGAAAATCAGCACTTATTAAATCAAATCTCTCTCGTACCAGGCAGGGATTATAGTAGTCTCACAGCTCACTGAGTGTACGTGTCTTAAATCCCTATGTATATCATATTGACATTTCCTTGAAAGATCTTGTCTCATGCAAACTTGTTTGTCTGCCCAAGCAGTATAAGGATCCCAGAAAAGGGGTCAGTGGTGTTTGGTCCACAGGTATCACAAAAGCAAAATATGATTTCCTTGTCTTTATATCAAAAGGCACAGACAGGAATTCATCCTGCATTTGGTCCTGTAATCTATATACGAGTAGTGAATCACAGAATTAACTAAAAGTCGGATACACCAAATAAGATAAAGAGAATTTTTGATATACCAATTTCTTTCTTGATCTAGTGCTTAGCAGCAAAGATTTTAAAGCCAAATCCCTAGATCCCCAAGTTTCTTATTTCCTAGCTATAGAATCATGCACAAGTGACTTAAGTTTATATGATTCAGTTTTTTAATGAATAAAAAGGGATAATTATATTATCTACCACATGCAGATACTGTGAAGATTAAATGAGTTAATATTTGTGTTATATTTTATAGTATTTAATACTTGCTATTCCAATGCCTAATGGTATTATTTTCATACTGCTGCTCTGGTTTATTTATTTTGGGCAAACCAGATAATCCATATTTAAGTAATATAATGGGCTAAAGTCAGTAGCCAAATAAGCATGCATAGATATGAAATCTATTTCAGGCTCCAGGTGATTCTTGAATTGTCTACAATTGCTTCTGAATTGCCTTGGTTATACTTATATAGGATTTTTAGAGATAATTTGGTAGGAAATATAAAGAGCTGATATTCAAATAGTAAAGAAATAAAAACCCTCTTAAGTTTATTTGTATACTGAAATGTCTTCTATCACCTATAATTTACCATAATAAATATTTTCCTATAAGTGAGGAATTTTATGTTAATTTTCAGAGCTAACATTAACCAAATGGTAAAGGACAACTGCTCTTTGTTACTACTCTCAATAATCCATGGGGAAAATACAGCAGGAAGCAATAAATTCACTCTTTTGAGTGCACTTAGGATAGATCTGGATGCTTATATAATAAATACCATATCAACTTCTCATTAATTTGATATTGATTATCTATACACATAATATCCTGCATACAAATAAGAGAGTTGCTCAATCACAGAATGACCTTTTGCTTGCAGTTTATAAGAATTTTTTTTCCTCTCATAAAGGTTCAGCTAAACTGACATTATATAAATTTATATGTTATTCGTTTGACTTCCACTTGTCACCCTAAGCTGTGTGCAAAAATGTCTGTGAGTCAGTGAATGTACAGAAGCATGTTTTTACAAGAGCTAGGTTTCTTAGGAGCCCATTTCCATTGTTAAGCAGAATGTGAAAACAATCTGCTCTCTCTGCCTTTTGTCTCTGTAATAGAATGTATGGAAAAGCACCCACCTCCATGTAAATAATGAGCTGTGGTCTTTTTGAACTACGTTGCCAGGGTTTTGCAGCTCATTTGTGGGTTAAAATTTTTTGCCTTGGACTCAGTTGCTTACCTCCCTTCCTTCTTGAGTCCTACTGCTATATTGACCATCTATTTCCTTCAAGAACTAGAGCCACGTCCTAGGCACCAACCAATTTGTTGGGAACCTGACTGCCTGCTAATTGCTTTTTTTTTTCTTTGAACAGATTTGAGAGTCTTATCATACAGACAGTCTCTGTAGCATTAAGGCAAAGATGCTTGACTAGACTGTTCTCAGTAGGTTGAATATCCGTTAATCATCGACTCTGGACTGAATAAAGACCAATATTATATCATTTCCCCTGGAATGTTTTTCTAAAGGCCATTTTGAAACAAATCCCGTTGTCCCACTTGGTTTTCCCTAGCCCTGCAATGATCACATTCCAGTTAATTTAGTCTCTTCAGAGACCATTTTCATGGTCTATATTTTTATGATTTTATAATTTTCCATGTTTTGATGATTTCAGAGAAAAAAAGAAAGAAATGAGGTAAATAAGACCAAAATATTCAAGTGGAAATACCAGGCTGATAGATTTAAGGTATGGAAGTGTGTTTTTTCAACATTAGCACAATGAAAATTAGCAAAAGTTAAGGTTTATTGAATCTTTGGCTGGAGAGAAGGAAAATATATCCTGGAGTCCTTGTGAATGGAAGTGTTAATTGGTACATCGAAGGTAAACGCATTCATTTTGTTGTGGCCCTCATGGTCAGATCTCTCCAGGTTTAAGGTGCTTTTATTTCATCTTAGGTTGGCCATAAAAGAATGGTGACATGGCATCAGATCAAGGAAAATACTAAGATTAGAAATATAAGACACAATATTTGAGAAGGAGGAGAAAGGAAGAAATCCATATCTATTGAGAACCTATTATATGTTACAGTTACTACTGAAGACATTTTATTTATGTGACCTTATTTCTTAATTGTAGCACTATGAGAGGTAAGTATTATGCATGCGGGAACCAAGGTCTAGAGAAGCTAAATTGCCTAATTTTATGCATTTTCAATTTGTTAAATTGTTTATGTCTCCTCAAAAAAGCCTTCCCTATTTATCCTTCCTAAAATAGCATTCCTGTCCTTCTCCAGTCCCTTTTCCTGCTTTGTGTTTCTTCACAGCATATACTATACATATATATTTATTTGTTTATCACATTATTGTCCACATCTTCAAACAGAAGCTCAGGTCCCTTGTTGGTCACTGAACCCTAAATCCTGGTTAAAGCCTGGCATATAGTAGGATATCAAAACTTATCTGCTGACCCACCCTTAATCCAGGACTTTGATTTAACTGCTATAAAAGATTTCTTTTCTATTTTATGTTCTTGTCCATCCCAAATTCTTAAATTGTAGGCATTATTTCTTGGTTGTTCTTCCTGCTTTGATTCCTTAATGTATTATCCGCCAGTTGCTCTTTTAGTTTTCTCTTTCAATTGGGAAAGATGGTGCACAACAATCCTCATTATGCAAATTCCACTAACTGCTGTCCAGGGTTTATCTTATTAGACTTCTTAGAAACAACTATCACTTTTCATCCTTTTCATCTCGTGTTATTTTGTTTTCCTTAGTACTTTCCAAATTATAAAAATATATAAAAAATACCAATATAAACAAATATTAAAAGCAACTAGTATTCCAATCAACACCTAGAATAATCCTCACCATCACTTTGAAATATGTTTTTTTCCATTTTTCCTGCATAGAGTATGCTCTTTCTTAAGTTGGTAACTCTGCTAATGTCCAACTTCATGAACTCTCCTCATTCTGTGCTTATGGCTTACAGTTGTTTTAAAAAAGGAATTAGATAAAGAGATGAATTCTCTGAAAAAGCTTCCACTGTAAGTAGTATATTCATTTTGCCAATCACCTCAGATATAGATGAGTGCCGTTCTTCTGTACACCCATTTCAATGTGTACATAGTTCCTTCATGGCACTTATTGTGTATTGAAATATTCTTTCTCCTAATAGATGATAAGCCACTTGTAATAAGTAATCAAGATGTATTAATTTCCCTGCTCTTAATTGCAAACACAGTGCCCATCACTAGAAGGTAAGCTATAGATTTCTTCTTCAATTATTGTTTTAAAAAGTAAATTAAATCACTTAAAATAACACAGATTTCTGAAATAATTGCAACATAAATGTAGTTCTGATAAAGAAAAATATAATTTAATATATAGAGCAAAAGAGCAGGAAATACTTTTGGATAATAGTTTTAAGGTGCACCCTTAACCACTTAATCTATTGACCCTTTTTTAGAATCATACTAATGTGCATATGGTATATGAACTTTTACATATCTATACACATTTGAAACCATGAGATCATAATGATAACTTAGATCAGCACACCATTGTGATTTTGCTAATGCCAATAAAAAATTACAGTTTTCAATGTTCTTTCTTCTGCGTGTAGAGCTCTCTGAAATCATTCCTCATGAATGTGCATACTGTTTGTTGAGTTCCATTCACACGGGGCTTCAGTTGTTGAGAGACCCCATTCAATTTTCAATCTCAGGGATTTTCACATGCTGTTCTTTCTGCTTGGAGAACTTTTTTTCCTCTTTGGATGGCTAAGTCTATTTCATATCACAGTGTTCTAATGAAATATCACTATTTGAATGAGACCTTCCGTTAGTCTTCCCCTTCCCCCAAGCCCAAACCCTGCCTGCCCTGGAATTGCTCACATGTTACTCTTTTCATCCAGGATTGAACCAATACCTTGTAAGTATACAATGTAAGTTTACATGTGTATGATCTGCCTCCTTTGCTTTCATGAAAGGTGATAAAGGACACAAACTAGGGCTTTTTTGACAAACATCATATACTTGTAACTAGTTTCTAAAATAGCATTTGGTACAAGAGTGATCTCAATAAATATTTTTAGAGAAATGAACCGAATTTATGATTTCACTTAAATCATATAGCAATTGTTCCTCATATATCAAAAATTCTCAGCTAAACTCTATTGGCATATTGATCCAGATGATTCTTTGTCATTTGAATTGCAAGGATGTTTAGAATATCGCTAGCTTCCACATACTAGATTACCAGTAGTACTTAACAGTTGACACAAGCAAAATTTTCTCAAGACATTGCCAAATGTCCTTTGGAGGGCAAGCTTGTGCCTGATTGAGAACTATTGTTATAAATCCACACAATAAGATAAATGAAAGAATAAGGCAGTGCATTTGAGTTTTCATTTCATTCCCTGGCCCCTCCAAATAACTGAGGTTTTGATGTAGCATATTGGGAAATATTAAATTTGGATCAGCCTAACTGAATGAAATTAAGTTCTGACCCTACTTTTATAATATTGAATGATAATAATTATTATTATAGAGCAGCACTGGCACAAATCAACATTTTTGAACATATAATATACTTAGTATATTAGTGCCAGCCACTGAATCAATGCTTCATAGGCTTTAAACTAGTTTTACATCACTGTATGAAGTATACATTGCTATCCAGTGTCACTGATGACCCTGAAAAACAGAGCTGTCAGTTTGACCAAAGCAAAAATGCTCTCATGTGAAGATCATTGGGATTCATGCAAGACAACTCCAGGGTCAGCTCCTGAGCTGTTCAATATGGCAGCCACTAGCTAAGCACTCTTATGTGGCTAGGGACTGGAAATGTAGTTAGTTTGAACTGAGATTTGATGTAAACAGAAAATACTTGGTATAAGTATAGCATTTAGAGGGGAAAAAAAGAATATAAAATATTCAAGTAAGTTTTATATGGATGGCATATTTAAAGGGTAATATTGGGTTAAAGAAAAATATATATTTGAAATAAATGTCTCCTCCTTCTTTTAGCATTTAAATGTGGGTGATAGAAAATTTAATATCGCACAGGTGGCATACAGTTTTGGTTGGCATCATATTGTATTGGACAGTGTTGGTTTGCCTTCTTTATCATTTCCACCCTGAGCCTCCTTTTCTTCTCCTGTACATTGGGTGTAATATTAATAATAATGGGTCATAGAGGCCAGTTGTGAGGTTTCGGTGATATATTAGATATATGAAAGTTTTCATAAACTGGAGAATTCTATTTGACCCTTAGTTTTTAATTAAGTGGTATTAGATAGGAAATACTAGTTTTCTGGATATTAGTTGATTTAGTTAATCAAGTAACATTCTAATTGCCATGACTGAGTGTTCATAATAGTCAGATAAGGTTGCAAATATTCACAACAAAAGAAGATAATTTAGAAAATAAAAATCCATAAATTATGTTTTCCATCTATAATTTTGAAAAGAATGAGATGAGATACAGCATGCTCTAAAATTTCTCTACATGTATCGCACTATGCATTTGAAGTTGGACATGGATTTCAACCCACCTCTGCCATTAGTAACAATTTGGCCTTAACATGTTTAACTTTTGCTTTTTCATTTGCGTTAATAGAATGGAGATTATAATACCCAGCTGAATGAGCTGTTATGATTAAATAAGATAGGTCAACAAATAACCTAGTACCGTGTCCAGTAAAAATGTCCTTCAGAAAATGAAAGTTATGCTGCTTCTTTTTATTATCACTATTATTATTACTACCACTATATTATTATGTCCAGATTCATGTAATGTGTCTAACAGATGACAATCATAAATTCCCAGTAAATAAAAGGAAGGAAAATATTTGTTGAATAAAGAAGTCAAAATAAATAAAAAAGTAAATAATAAAGATGAATTTTCATTGGACATTATTTCCTTTAAAATGTTGTTTTCTCATTTCATTATAATATATCAATTTTCTTATTTAATGTGCCATTTGTAAATGGACTGTATATTAGGTACACATGTAACTATGTTCCTGAGAATTTAAAATATAGTATTTTAAATGGGCATTTATAACTGATAAAATACATTTTTTTCAGGAATAGCTTTGCTCATTGTGGATTATGCAATCAATTAGTTATGGTTTACTCTCCTAGATTTGTACTGTCAATTTCTTGTTAAAATGTTCATGCAAAGAGGTGGTCAAAAATACATATAAAATGTAAAATTTAAATTTAAATTGTGCACATGACTTTAAACGTGTTTGAAAGAACTATAAAGGATTATTATGGGTTTTCTTTGCCTTGCCAATGCTGGAGCTGAAACACGATTATTTGCAAAGAACATAAGCAATGTCCTTCCCTTTGTGTTCTGGGGCCTGAAGCTACACCAGCAGACCTGATGGCCATGTACTTTAAATATCTAACAGAACAACCACCACAAATACATGGGCATATGATTAGACTGCTCAAGAAATTCTACCTGAATTTATAATATTTTCACATACATTATTTGAAATAATTTAATTCGAATTATACTCTTAATGATCAAAGATAAATAAAAATAGCAAAGGAAAGAGGTAAAATGCCTTTAAAGAGTTGAAACAGTGATTTTATAGCCATAATTCCTTCTCAGCAATGGTCTTTAATGTGAAGATATGAACATCAGAAAAAAACTACCACCTTTTACATTTTAATACTTTATCACAAAGCTATTTAAGCAAAGTAATAAACAAACTAAAATCAGGGGATTAATTTAGAGGTTAATATTCAGCAAATGCTAAAAATTAAAGACACAGACCATACTAGAATCTGCTTTTTGTATCGCATTTCTAATGACCCTAAATTCTATCTTAAAGTACAGGATCTTTTAGAATACCAGGAAATTGGGAGTGTCTGTTAAGGCCTGATATCATCCTGTCCACAAGTAGACATGTAGTCTACTGAATTTGTACAAGAAAGGAGAATAAATGCATGCATTGTATGGTTAGAAGCTAATGGTTCTTAACCTACTCATAACCTATTTTAAGAATTTGGCAAGTGAATTCAAAATAGGTCTATACATCGATTGGGAATACAAAGTGTTTGAGTATGGTTGCCATTCCTCCTACAGTGAAATTAAATGCATCTGATTAGTTTCTAAAGTTCTTCCTATATTCTCCTTTCTGGAAGATTCCTTATAACATGTCAAATTAGATTTTTATTGAATAATTTTATCAAAGTTAGGGTCATCTTTATTAAATTCTAAGTAAAAACAAACATATATATTGTAAAACTATGATTTAGTTTGTTTTCCAATAAAACATTATTTCATTTTTGTTAACTGGAAGAAATAGGTCTTAAATTACAATCAGAGATGCAAAGTTCTCATATAGAGAGGTTTTGGGATCATAGGTCTTCATGTCTCTGAATAAAATATGCCTTAAATATTTAACTTTATCTTTTAATAACTCTGATTCCATCAGCATATAATACCCTTTGTTCATTTTTGTAACACATTTTCAATGTGTTTTCAACTCAAATGATTGATAAACGCTTTTCTTCTTTTTCTATTTTTTCTCTAAATTTTTTACCCTGCAAAATGATCATTAAAGGGCACTTACTCTGGGGAAAGCGAGGTGGATTGTCATTGACATCTGTCAGCGTGATGTTCACTGTGGTGGTCCCCGATAAGCCTCCCATCTGGCCGCCCATGTCTTTCGCCTGGATGACCACTTGGTATTGTTCTCTGTTTTCTCTGTTCATGTTTGGTAAAGCAGTTCTGATGATACCTTGAGAAAAGACAAAAGCTTTTGTTATCTTCATTGAGTTTTCAATTATTATTTGACTGAGCCCACAAATAGTATTCATAAGCTAGTGACTTTTTGAAAGAGAAAATGTTTTTTATTATTAATTTTTGTTTTGTTATTAATTTTTATTGTCTAGAGATTATAAAAATAATTATGTGTAAATCTTTTATAATTTGTGTTGTTTTTCTAATTCCTAGCAATACCTACCACATGTGCTGTCGAGTGATCTAAACCCATATGTAAAAATACCAAAACAGCCATGTTTCCATTAGCTCACTCAATCATTTAACTTTGAGTTTTTAAATTTTTACCAGTAAGTGTTGCATCATCATTCATCTGTGAGTATTCATGTTAAGGTTTTGTTCTTGTCCTCCCATCCTCTTTCTACTGATAAAGGTCATAGAGATGATTAAATTAACAAACAGCAATTCATTATTCCTGACCTGTTTCAGGCTCCACAGAGAAATAGGGCTGCCCTTGAAGTATGCTGTAAATGACTCTGGCGCTGTTCCCATATGAAGGGTCATCGGCATCTGTAGCTGTGACTTGCACCACAGAAGTACCTGAAGTATCCAAATTCAGCTTAGTTCTGCACAGTACCAGAAGGAGGAGCAAAAGCACTGGTTTTCATTGAAGACTTGAATGATTTTTGGCTGTAATAATGACCTCTTAAACTTTGATATATAATTTGGATGAATATATACATACACACACACACATAGTGTTAATATAGGTAAACTCCGAGTGCAACCACATGATATGTATTTAATAATGCTACATTCTTTCAGAGTATAATAAGTGCAGTCACGTTGCAAGTGCTCAGGTTTGATATTTTAAACTCATTTTCACATAATAGATTTGTTTCATGTAAAGGACATATCTAATCACAAAGGAGTAAGTATATTCTTCTTTCCTCCTCTCCACTAATTAACTCTAAAAATAATTAACATCTGCTCTAGAATACAATTTTATGAATAGATTAAATTTTAATTTTAGAAACAATCCAAGATGTTCCCAAGTTCCATGAACTAGTAAAATCTATTTAATAAAGTTCAAGATATTTAAAAGGGCTTTATATTATAGTAAGAGGACTGCCAAAAGTTCTTGAGAGTTAACAATGTAAATATTAAATAACAATCCCAGAACAATGCTTTTGAGAAATGCAGAGTTTAAAATTTTTTTATTATAACTGTTACAAGTTTAAAAAGTATCCAAATTGTTTAATCAGTTTAAACAACTTCACACACATTTGAGAAGCGTCCATTATTCTACTAAATTCAAAAATGTGTCTCTCTAAATGTCATCCGTGCTTCCTGATGCTTTTAATTGCCTGTCATTCTATATTTAACAACAACAAAAAAGCGGTCTTAACTTTCTTTGCCTACAAATATATCTTCCATTTATTTACACTAAAGATGGGAATTATATTTTCTTGAATGTTATAGTTCTATTTTTTTCATTCCTTCTGTCTTACAAGTTCCACAGTTTAATTTTGCAATTCTGTATTAGTATGGTATTGAATGTGGGGATTCGACTGGTTTTTTTTGAATATGAGATTTATGTCAGCTGAGTTTTATATACAATATTTTTAATAAAAGGATTTTTCTTGATAGTTAATAAGAAATAATTATATAATCTAATCAATTCCATAATTTGAAATATGTAGATAATGCAGATAAAGTCTTCAGGTAAGTTATGATTAGAGTGTGAATATAAAGACTATATTACATCTATGGCATTCTAAACATACTTACAAGATGTTTATGGTGAAGATTTTACACAATTTTTATCCTAATCTATGTGACAAAAAAATTACATTTTTATAGTTTTCTACTAAAGTTCAATGATATTTTCTTGAGTTTTGAGGAAAGTATCTACATATATGTATTGTAAAGATGTACAAATCCATAGAGTAAAATGCATTGCTCTTTTTTTCCCTGACTCATTGTTTTCTAAAAGAAAAAATAATAACTATATACTTTTGATAAAAATCAAATATTTCAATTAATTGATCATACTATTATAAGGATTTCTTGATTTTTTAAAAATACTTTTTTAATAGAATACCATCATAAATTTTATAAATGAACTTACCTACAACAGACATTTCAGGAACACTAGCTGTATAAATTTCTTCTGGGAACGTTGGTTCATTGTCATTGATATCATGGATTTTGATCACAAACTCAGACTCTGGTTCTACTGGCCTCAGAGTTCTTCTATTAATAGCTTGTGCACGTAGAGTATAAAAGGCCTTTTCCTCTCTATCAATTCTTCTTGTGGCATGAATATCACCTGTTTTTTCATCAATAATAAAAAGGGTACCAGCTCCATCTCCAGATAAAATATATTTGAGTGATCCATCTCCTTTATCTTGGTCTGAATGAAGCTATGGGAAATAAAAATGAGTATATTCATGATAATGTCTAAAGGTACATAATGCTGAAAGAATTCAAAGAACGTCCTTCAAATCAGATCACTGAGCAATTGGGTCAGTTATCTCAGTTCTTGAAATGACAGTTGAATAAGTTTGATCACACTCATTTATATACTTTAAACAATTGGAATATCATTTTATATATCATTATGATTTTTATTCTAAATGGAAAAAAGTCACAAAAATAAACCAAGCTCCTCTCTTTGGTTTGCTTAGTAAATAACCATTTTTTATGGGCAAGTAAATCCTGATAAAGATATAAGACATCAGTTTTGATAGATTAGTATAAACACTGCTCTTTCATATCTTTTTGTGAATAAAAGATTATTTTACTCTCATACTATACAGGAAATTCATCTCCTATAAACTTATTATTAGCTATTGTATTTCCGTTGAAGAATTAGTGATATATTGAGAACTGTAGGACATGCAAACTGTATGAGACATAGCTCCTACTTTAGGAACCATGCCTCATTTTTTGGTTCATACAATAGACAGTAACTATCTCACAAATACTTGTGAGACTCAGAACAAGGGTACAGATAGATGTCCACATAATACATGTCTATATATTTTAAAGTTATAAATCAAAATAATAAGCTCTAAAATAAAATTTGTTCCAGCATCCTACCTTGTCAAATCTATCTTCTTAAAAACCTCAAAGGACAAGTTCTGTGCAGGAACAAGGCAATGCAATGCCTGTTTCTTGCCCTCTTGGCTGTGCCTGTTACACAACACTGTATCTTCCAGAATCAACTCATCACATCAAAAAGCTTTGTATGCTATTGCGAGGACATCTCAGGCCAATGCACATACATTCTCAGTGCAAATGCTAGCTAGCCCAAGAGCCCATGTGTCATGGGCAAATTTCATATATAGTGTTTTTCAACATATGTCCATAAAGCTAGCCCTCAGGCTTAGGGGTGAATGTACCAGGAAGTTTCTCCACCCTTTGGGCGAATAAACTGGGAAAAGACTCTCCTAGGACATACAAGGAAGCTCAGGGATGTTTGGACAGGGAATAATTAGTCTCAGCTACCCTGAAGATATTCTGGAATGGACATGTAGATTTCAGACGATTATTTCCCCCGTCCTATATGAAATTCTTACTCTAAAGGAAAAACCTTGGCCACAGGAAGAACACAGTATGTCTTTGAAAAACACAAGAATTATAAGTTTTTCTTTAGTTGTACCACCAATCACTAACATATTTTTATATGTTAGGATCACATTTTTATCATTTGCAGTGAGATTATACTTTTAAATTTTTTAATTTTGTTATTTTATAAGAAACATAAAAAAACTGTAGATGTTCTTAATCTTTACAAAGCATTAGCTATAATAGACATCATAATGGACATGTTTTATCTTTTAATAGTCACATAAAATGTAGAAATTTTATGTTAGACATTTATCTAAATAGATATGGTTCTTGGTCTTTAGACTACTTACATCAACATACACTTCATGTAATTAAATGTAGCAATATTAAACTACTTCCTATTTTAAAGTAAAATTTTTATTCTTTTTCTTTATGAGAACTTAAGTCAATGAAATTTACTGTGAAAATATTTTCATATGAACATCTAAAGTATTTAAAGTAAATAAATACTTTCCATATATATCTAATATTTTGTATTGCTAGTTATTGTTGGGTCTAAAAAAGCAGTCTACTTTTTGGTTCATGTTCTGTAGTAATTAGCATTTAGCCATCAACTCTGCATGAAACTCCATTTTTCTGATTTCTGGATAAACCACTTATTATTGTAGATATAATGGATAAAGAAAATCCCCAATTAGATATGTAGTTTGGTGGAAAGGATAAAGAAGTCATGAAACAAATATTTTTTACTACATTTTTAGCTATTCATAAACAATAAAGCTGAGAAACTTAGGAAATATCTCCTTTTAACTAAAAGATCCTAAGAAGTAACATGTGACTGTGTTGTTCAGGGAACTACTCCCAAAAAGATTGATGCTTTTTAGTAACTGAAAGTGCATATATTTGCTGGGACACTTTTCAATTATATACATGTACAACACAGTGGCAATTATCCAAATGACGTATGTGAGCAGTGCATATTTCTTGCTCTGTCTGAGGATCAAAATAATGGAAGAAAAATTTACTGATATTATCAATCATTTGATCAGATAATGTGGTTCATAGTAGACAGTTATGATGTTTATTGTCTATGTATTAAATAATTTTAATTGATAAATATTTGTTTATTCTCATAAGAGCCAGGGACACATCTAAAAGCAATTCAACAACTCTATTTTCATTTTATGGAAGAGTCAAACATTGTTTATAATGAAAGTTCACAGGACAGCCCATAAACTAGCCACCAGGAATGAGTGAGAATTTTTTAAGCATATGACGCGCAAACTACCAAAGAATGAGTAGGAGTTAGAACCTAGGAAATTTTTACATTTTACAAAATTTACATCTTAGAAAGAACACTGGATGAATATATTAATAGAACATAGATTTGGGGTTAAGAAGGATACAAGCCAAGATGGAGATCATTAATACCCATTCTACTATTCTAATCAGTTAACATGCAAAAAGATCCTGCTCAGATGGTGAGATTTTAATTTTTATAAAGCTCAGTTTTAGAATATAAATCACGGCAGGATTTTTACATTCACTTATACTACAGAGAGTGAAAATTAAATCTTATAATTGGACCACATACTGTGGGAGTTGCTGTCGGATTAGAAAATTGAACATGGTAGTAGGGAATCAAAGAAATGAGGGTTGCAAGTAGACTGTGGTTTTGAGAATCAGAAAATGAAAGGATTTCTATCTTTCCAATGGGAATATAATTAAGAGAAGCAAATTACACCTACGAATTTATAGGATTTGATCCTAAGAAGCCAGACTTATAATAAGTTTTTCTTGTACCACTGGAGCTTGCGTTAATAATAATTTACATTTTAAAAAGTCTTTTCCTTTCTTACAAAGGAAAATAACTAAACAAGAACATTAGGATAGAGAATAAAAAGGTCCATATTTGGGGATCAGACATTAACCTAAATATAATGAAAGATTTTCTTTAAAAACATATTTGATTAATGGACAATTAAAGTCACTACAGCAGCTATTTAGTATAATAAGAGAGGCAGAGAGATGAATTTCCAGATCTCCTGAGACTCAGGGAATTGCTTCCTCCCATAGATTATACTGATGGATTATATAACAAGAAAACTAAGTATCAACAGGTGTGTTGATACTAATGATTTCCTAACAGTTACAGAAACAGACCAAAGGACAAAGTTCTTAAATTTCACTCTCCTGCCTAAACTTCCTGTTTTCTCTTTTAGTTTCTCCTTAATATTTTAATTATCTCTTACTTTGTATACTTTCTCCACAGTTGCCTTGGTAATATCTCCTTCTTCGTTTGTGTGTGTGAGATACAATTTTATTTCGTTTTCCAACTCATTTACTAAGTAATAATCAGACAAGAGTTAAGTCTTATAACTGTAGCTTTCTTATTATTCTTCTCGTTTTTATTTGGATACTATGTATCAATATATAAATTTAATAAACATTTAATTGAACAAAATCATTGTTTATGTTGAGAAGTTAGCATAAATGGGTCATGTGCCAAAAACTTACAGCAACTACTTTGAAAGAAATAACTTTTATATTGATTTGTCTTGTGCTATTTTGTGAGACATTAAGTTTTCTTTAAACATAGACAAAAATATTAGATTATTGTGGCTTTAGTTTCCTCAGTAACACCTGTTCTCCGGTGTGAAACATTTGTGTCACAAATTTTTAAGAAGAATTTTATGTTAATACTGACCTTTTCTTTCCTTGAGAAAAGCCTATTAAAAATTCACAGCCTGCTGTGTTCCTTGTAAATTCACAAGCAGATAAAGGACATGGCAAGATACATGACAACTAATGAAAATAGAACAACTGGTACCGCACTGCACATTTAAAAGTCATTTTCCTATTATTTATCTTTTTTTCCTCAGATATGCTTACTTATAACTCACCATTGTATTTGCTTATATTGAGTAATTTTAATATCTTAAACTAAACAATCCATTGAATTTAAAGAAATATTTTAAACACAAATTATTTAATTAATGGTTGGTAATTTGAAATGTAGTAGGTTTCTGATAATTTTATAACATTTCTTGTAAAAACACTCATTTTAAGATATTTGTATAAAATGAAGATTGTAAGTTAAAAGGGGTCTTGTGGCCTGTCTAGTTTAAAACATTTTTTAAGAGGAGGAAAAGGAGATCCAACCAATTGTTTATCACTGAGAAATTGAATAAAGATTATACTTCAGGATAGGGACTATGTTTGTAGAACCTTGTTTTAGTCTGCTCAGGCTGCAATAACAAACTTCAGTCATGCACTGCATAATGACATTGCACTCAGTGACAGACCACACATACCAACAAGGGTCTCATAAAGATTATAATACTATATTTTTACTGTGCCTTTTCTATGTTTAGATATATAGATACTTACCATTGTGTTACAATTGCCTACAGCATTAAGTGTGGTAGCATGCAGTACAGGTTTATAACCCAAGAACATTATAGTTACACACATATAGCCTGTGTGTGTAATAGGTTATACCATCTTACTTACTGTGTAAGTATCCTCTGAGATGTTTGCACAATTGAAAAATTGTCTACAACACATTTCTCATAATGTATCCCTATTGTTAAGTGATACATGACTGTACCATAGACTGGGTGGCTTATATACAGCAGAAATAATTTTTTGGAGGCTGGGAAATATTAATACAAGATCAAGGTGCCAGAAGATTCAGTATCTAGTGAGGGGTCCTTTCTGGTTCATAGATGGTACCTTCTAGGTGTGTCCTCACATGGAGAAAAAAGGGACAAGGGGTCTCTCAGGCATCTTTTGTAAGATCACTAATCCCATTCACGGAGGTTGCACCTTTATACCTAATCACCTTTTAAAGGCTCCACCTTCCAATACCTTAAGGTAAGATTTCAACATACGAATTTGGGGAGAGAGGCACAAACATTCAGACCACAGCAATATTAATTCATGTTGGAGTAAATATTATAAAAGACAATCAAATTTCTATTTAAAAAGTACAGAGAGTTTAGGTAATTTATTACCAAAAGGATAACAGATGAAAGGTTTTACCTTATATTTTCACCCTTGCTAGAAAAAAAAAAAATTAAACACCAATTTTAAAAAGAGAAAAACCATATCTATCAATAGAAACTTATATTGCTTATATTGGCATATTATTTCTCTTTCATAATATTGATAACCATTTTAGACACTGACAGTTCGTATTTGGTTCCCTTCCAAAAACTAATAAAACCAAAGAAAATCAGAATTATATTTGTAGAATGATATTAGAATTATATTTGTAATGGTTAGACTAGTTTCTTGAAAAATAAATTTTGATGAATGAATCACAAAGACTATAACATTCACTACCTGGGTTTAACAATTTCTACTTTATAATACATTAACCTAAATTGTCAAAAGATGTTGAATTGATTCTTCCAATGTACAATGACAATTTTATGTCTGATTTACTTTCAAATGGAGAAGGTATTTTTATTTGTTGAAAAAAAATTTAGAATATGGCAAATACATTATGCTATTCTGATGGCATCAACATTAGCATTCTGCTCTATTTGCTCCAGTGAGACACATAATTAATATCCAATGGAAACTAAAGAATTTAATCAAATAACTTTAAATTTGCATCCAATAAAAAATACCACTTAAGATGGCCCAGCATCAAAAAGCAGCTGAAAATATGTTAACTCTGGCAAACACCATCTGCTCAGAAATAAATAAGTAGTTACTTATTTTGTTGTGTGTGAGGGGAAAAAGGGAGAAAGGTGTCAAACCTTGAAAATTAGAGCATGAGAAGTTTGCAGAGTAAAATTAGCAAAATATTCCTCTAGTGTAGTTTGAGTGTAGTTGGCTCCCTCCAGGGCACTGTTTTAATATTAATGATATAAAAATATATACAATTTTATGAATCCCAAAGAAACAATTCTTTCTTCAATAAAGGAAATGGGGAGGAAAAATACTTATTAATGGAATGGATTGTAAAAACAACTAAAATAGTTTAAAAATACCCCATATATATGATTTAGATTCATAAGTATTTTTCTTAACAATTTATTTCTGGGACCAGAGGGAAGTATAAAGGATTTAAGTGATGGATGGACATTCATGTCTACATAGGTTAGTGCCTGGCAAAACATTAAGTGGCTAAGTGGTTTGTTTTTCACACTTGATGGGGTTCCTCAGAGATCTCCTTCTAGAGGAAAAACTTCAGGGGGGGTCTGGATTAAATATAATAACTAGGAATTCCTCTTCCCATTTGGTCTTCCAAGACTGCATCCTATTCAAAGTTGGCCTCGTGCTCAGGGCCACCCTCACTGGAGAGTTCAATCTCGGATGATCCTAGAACTGTAGGGTCTTTTTATGAAGTTATTATGAATTACTTGAGACCATACTACTGGTTAGACCTCTTAGCAGACAGTGTTTTAAAATTCTATTAATAGAAGGCATATCCTGTTAGAAATGCTGCTAACTCAAATCCTGAAATTTCTCAACTAGGGTATAATTATTTACCAGCACTAGAAAACTACCAAGAGCACATTGAAGGCATTGACTTAATTTTTTTTTTTTTTTTGTAGACATACTTTCACAGGCATTATGTGCTTCCGAGACCAGCAATTTAAAATATATATATATAATTCAAAGTCCAACAGTTTAAGTACAAAACTTAAGGAACCTTACAAAACCTTAAGTGTTTTGAAAAACTCACAAAAATGTATTTTTGCTAATGTATTAACTTATCCTTTGTGTAGACAGTTATTGGGAAAATGTTCTAAAATATCTTTTAAAAGCCTGGCATCTTCTTATATTTTTGAAAATCACTGAATTATGAAAAATATCACCTTGTTGCCTGAAAATGACATTTTATATTTTTATACCTTACTTTTCCCCATCTACTTGGAGAAGTCTTCTTAAGCATCTTGGATTTATAATACAGGGCCATGTGTATATAGATGTTTAAAAAGTTTTTACATGAAAAATATTTAAAAGGAAGAGACTCATTTTTATTAATAAGGTAAAAAGAAATCACAGAAGAATTAGTGGAGAAAGATCACTTCTTTTCTATGGGGTACACAAACAGCTGAGAGTCTTTCTTCCTTTTCACCAAGAAAGTCATTGTGACAGGAAGTTTTCAAAGAAGGTGAGGGCTAGGGATAAATATTCACTAACAGAGTTTATTTAAATAAATATTTCTTGAATTAGATTTAGCAAAACTAAATCCTCCTGAAATATATCTTTCTACATCCCATCTGACCCTACCAACTTCATCCACCATCAACTCCAGGCTTGTAAGTCTAGCTATAATCCTTCAAGAAAATTGATGTCAGCATAATGGAATATAAAGAAAACACATAGAATAATAAAATAGAGAACAAGTGCCAGGATTCCAGAGGTGTCAACATACTTCCAAATTTATATCAGATCTTTTTATTTTAAGAAATAAAAGTAAACTCTGATTCATAGTTAAAGCCTTCTCTGTCCTTTCCTTTCTTTCCTTACATTCTTACACATACCACCATCCTAAAGTCGATGTGGATTTTTTCTTTCATATTTCATATTTTTACAATTTGGGTAATAGTATTTATCCTAAACAGAATTTATTACTTCTACCCTTCCCACAAATCAGCTCTTCCCATTTTACTAAGCAGCACTATTATCAAGCCAATTGCTCAAAATAAAAACCTAGGAGTCACTGGTTTTTCTTCCAACTCCACCCATTTAGTCAGTAAGCAAATATTTTTTGACTTCAAGTTATACTTCCAATTGCTTCTCACAGCCTCCTCCTCTATTATCATTCCAACAGGAATCTCACAAATCTTCCTAGTCCATTACCTCCACTCCCATCTAGTCCCTCTGCTTCTATTTCCATCCTTCTATGGCTACTTTCTACCCATCAGCCAGAGGAATCATGTTGAAATATTTAATACAAAACGCTGCATGTCACTACTCTGCTCAAAACCCACCCTTGGCTCCCATCACATTTAGAACAAAAATCTAAACGCCTTAGGCTAATTTACTACTCCTGTCATGATGTAGCCCATGCCTGTCACTTTTATCTCATCTCTTTCCACTCTACTTTAACCACTTAAACCCACACTGGCATAAGTTTATTTCTACTTTTGCATTTGCTATTCCTTCAAGTGAGACTTATTCCCTCACTTAATTTATATAGGCTATTTAGTATTCTTCTTTATATCTTTTTTTTCCCTTTGTTCCTCTTGCTCTGTCATAGTCTTCTTAATTTGTAAGAGATTCTTTATATATTCTGATTTAACATTTGGCAATTATATCATTAGAAATGTCTTATTCAAGTCTTGGATTTAAAAAAAATTAATCATAGTTACATTTGTAAAAGAAAGATGTTTAATTTTAATATAGTCAGATTTATCAATCACTGCTTTTATGGTTACCCTTCTTTGTATCTTATTCAATAAATATTTTCCTAAGCGAATGTCATATATGTGGTCTCATATAGTCTCTTCACTTTTAATATTTTTAAGTCTTTCCTTCTGACATTTAGCTCACTTTTACCATCTGAATGTGTGGTCACATGTGCAAGTGTGTGGTGTGAGCAACATATCTATTTTTTTCTAATAAGGTTTTATAACAGATACTCATTAAGTCATTGATTTTTAATTCCAATTCTGCCATAGGAAACAGGTCTGTTTTAGAGCCTTTATTCTTGTTCCATTTGTCAACATATCATTGAGCTAATAGCACTCTTACTTTCTGAAGCTTTACAACAATTATTATCTGTTCAAATAAACATTATTCCTTTTCCAACTTTTAGAAAAATTGTCTTGGGGTTCTTGGTATTTGCTACATGAATTTTTAGATCAGAGTGCAATGTTCTATTAAAGAACAAAGAAAAATAATAAAAACAAAAGTACTGCAAAAATTTGGGATTACAATAAATTTACAGATTAAATTGAGAAGAATATCATCTTAAACATGAGCACTTCCTATTCTCAAATACTATATATTTCTCCTTTTATTCATGACATCTCAATGCCTCCACTATAATTTAACTGTTTTTATATGTAACTGACTTTTATCATCTCAATTTGTGAGACTCTTTTTTAGCTCTCTAGAGACTTTATGCTATTGTGAGTAGAATCTTTTATGCACTTTTTATTAGCATAGTCATTTCTCATATACACAACTTATGCATTCTAATAATTGGAATAAAATTCATTATGTATGCATATCAACATCAATATCAATTATAATCAATATAACATGTTTTTCATTAAACAATCTTTTTGCAATTTTCTTATTTTTCCAACAATCTGGTAGAAATGCCTCACTATGTATATCTAGGGTTTTTGTCTATTATCATGTCATATTATCAAATCATTCTTTTTTTGTTAGTGTCTGATTGATATATTATTGTCCATTCATTGATTTCAAACTTTAATTGTGAATACAGGTTTCTTGCAAATATAAGTAATAACACATTGACTCTTACATGCACTGAGTTGATTTTAGTTTTATTCCTCCATCCCTACAATGATTAATTTTCATTTTCAACTCATCTTTGTACACTGCTATGTTTCTTTCTATCCTTACATCTACTAATTGTCTAAATTCTTATTTTTCTCTACTCTTATTTATTTTTTGAAAATTTCAGTCACAAATTCTTCTATGACTGCCTAAATTTCCTCTCGAGCTGACGATGATAAATGAGTTTCATCTTCCTGAAGACAAATCTCCCAGAGCCTTCTGATATCCTCCAAAAGAAACAATTTATGATGCAAATTTTGTTACAGCTGTCATCTTGTAATAGTTCTTCATGAGCATTGTTTATCTTTCCAATTTCCATATGTTTTCCTCTTTTTTTTTCAGTTTATTCTTTTATTTTAATGTGACATAAAGATACTGGATGTACATGTACTATTTTGTTGGGCAAATAAGCTGAAGCTGGATGGTATTTGTCTTGAGAATATGGAACCCACTACTTAATTAACTTCATTCTAGTATTGTTAAGAAACCTGTATGCATCCTGATCTCTGATCTTTGGATAAGATCCATGAATCTCTTTCTTTCTGGAAGCTTGTAGAATTTTTTGTTTGTTCAGATTTCTGAAAATATATGGCATTGTTACTTGGAGTGTGTGCATTTCTATCAAAATTACAGGATGCTGGCCAGGCCCTTTCACTCTACAATTCATGCCATTCTGTTATGTGACATTCTATAAATTTTTCATTGATGTCTTCTCTCCTCCGTTTTTCTTGTTCAGTCTTTTTAGAATTATGATTTATTCAGATATTGGTCCTCGTGGTTTTTCCCTTTAATTTCACTGTCCCTTAGCTCTAATTTTTCCATCTCTTTGTCTTCTTGCCTTACATCCTAGGTCATATGTTCCTAACGTTACCAAGCCATCTATGGAGATTTTTATTGTTGATATCGTATCATTTTTACAAAGACTTTTTTTTCTTTTATGTGAATACATTTTTTCTTATCTATGTAGTAGATAATGCTTTCCACAGGTGACCATAACAACATCTCCTACCCCATATCCTCTTTCAATAACTTGTCATTCCTTAATCAATAGGAATAATCCAATACACCTTCCATTGAATCCTCATCAGGAGATGGAATCCAATTCCTCTCCCTTTGAATCTCTTGTAATGGACAGAATGTAGATAGCTAAAGCGATGCTATATTATTTTGGGAGCTGAGTGAGACAAGGTAAAGAAGCTTTTGTCTTGTGAGCTGGAACACTTGCAGTACGCCCTGAGTTGCCATGTAAGCAGTGCAATTGTACAGCTGTCCCCAGGCTGTGAGGAACCCACATGAAGCCACATAGCGACCACATGGTAAAACCAAGGGACCACATAAAGACAGAGAGTGAAAACGAAAGCAAGAGTGAGAGAACAAGAGAGATTGGGATCCAGCCACCCCTCAGGTACTCCAGCTCCTCACGTACCATTTGACTGAGACTTCATGAATAACTCTAAGCAAGAAACCCCCAGCCAAATCCTTTCCAATATCCTGAACCACGGGAATCATGACAGGTAAAATTATTTTTGTGCCAAATCATTAAATTTTGTGCTGTTACGAAGCAAGAGCTACCCAGAAGTGTCATGTATTCTTACTTTATGAGTATAATATATATTAACTAATATTGTAAGATATCTTACATACCTGTGAAAATTGGTGCTTTCTTTGACTTTATCTTTTCTCTGCATATTCTCCAACTCCTTCAAATTGCTTTTCTTCATATTTGTTTTGTTTTCTGTGATTTTTAGTAATGGCTTTCCTCAAATGTCTTGGCTGATAATTTAACTAGATACACAACCTTATTTTCCAATTTTTTCAGAAGATTTTAGAAATTGTACCATTTTCATCTAGTGCCCAATATTTCCGTTGAATAGTCTAGTCAAAATTTTATTTCCATTTAATTATGATAAAAAAGATTTTTTTCTGACAATACTTAAGAGTGAAGATCTTGTCCTTGTAATTTTAAAATCTTATGATAATAATTCTAGAAATTAAGCTCTTTCTTTTATATGATAACATATCATCAAGTGCTTTAAGTCTGACCATTAGTCTTTTTTCTCAGTCCTGGAAAAAAATAGTATGTAAATTAATATTTGATTATCTTTGTATTTTCTGGTCTTTAATCTCTTCTTTTTCTATTTTGCTCTTGTTATATTTTCTGTTAGAGATTGATTAGACCTCAATTTATCCCTGTTGGTCCAGAACTCTCTTTAAATTTTTCTTTAATTATTTATTCTTTGAAATAGACTTTTTGTTTGCTTCAAATGATTATTTTTATAAGAATGTCTTACATTTTTTCAACTCTCTTGGAAGATATGATTTAATTCTTCTAAAATTCTTTACTATTCTCTGACTTATTTCTTGGTCCTTCAGAGACCAAGTTTCTTAAATGAGGTTCTTTTGTACATGTATGTGCTGCTGGATTTCCTAAAGTAGCAGTGACATTATATCATTATTCTTTTGCAATTTTATAAAAGGTCCATTAGAGGCTTCTATGACTTTTCTATTCCATTACAAGCCTGAACACTAAATTAACACAAGGACTACAAGCTATCCAAATCGTCAAGCAAGTCAAGCAGTGCCCAAGCAGTAGCATGGTAGCAGCTGTTAGGTTGGTCTGCCACACTTCCATTAGGTTGGTTTGCCACATTCCATAGATTTGGCCACTAAAGACATAACAATCCCAGATAGGTTTAGGCAGTTGATTACTCTGTCAGCAAAGTAGGCAGCATAAGTTTTATATTTGTATCAGTTCCCACTGCCCAGAAGTTTCACTGGGATGATGCGGCATCACGGACCCACCCGTCAGATAGTGGTTCTGTGTCACGGCTAGGAGACTCTGAGCCCGGGAAACTTCCGAGGGAACTTGCAGCAATAGCATTACCTATATTTATCTGCAATGTGAGCCAATCTTCATGGGGCATGGGAAGGAAAAGTCTATCTTCTATCCTCAAATATCACTTCAGAGTGAGCTATTTTACATTTGTATCATTGTGGAATGAATCTAAGTGAATTGGCTATCGATACTGAGAAATGAAGAAATATGAGAAATTTATAAAAAATTGTCTTCCAGCAAGGTTAGCATATGTCTGTTGGTCTTTAAAGAACTGAAACATGAGGATGATGAGCTGCCACTCCGCTATCCTGCCCAAATACCACGCTTGAAACTAAGTAGTAACCCCCAATTTGGGAGCCATAATTACTACTGGGGAGATATCTTATTGGATATTTTACTTATACTATTAGCAGAGGTGGGAGTTGGGGAGGTAGGAATGAGAAGCCAATCAGCATAAAAGATTGTTGAACAGGAAGGAAAACAATAAATAAAAAATGAGTTCAAATTAAAGGTGAAAATAATACCCACTTCCATCTCAGCTTTCTTTTACACTACACTCATCAGTATATACTTCTGCTCTGGTAGTTGGTGTAGCTATCATGGAGATCCAATCCACTTTGGCTTCCAATAAATTCTTCATAATTATTTATTTATTTGTTGTATCATCAAACTGTTCCTTTTGCATCTAATCCACACTTATCATTTCATTTTTTTCATTAGGTGGGAAAGGATATAATTAAGAGTGAATAGTCTGTACCATGTAGAAGGAAACCTGCATGCTAAAAATATAGTGCAATTGTGCTGAATCAGATTGAATTGTAGTCTCTAATTGCTTTAAAAATAATTATGGTTTGATTTATATTATTAAATGAAATGTAACTATGAAAGTTGTGTCAATTTTTATATTTTGCTGAAGAACCTCCAAATTTTAAGGATATTTAAATTTACAAAATACAGTTATTTTATGTAAGTAGCTCACCACACCTTCTTTGTAAGATTTAATTAAAATCAAAGTTATAGTCTAAGCTCCATCTTTACTAAAAGAATCTTATTTTCCCCCAGCATATTGTGGGGGTGCAAATGTTAAGGTTACGTATATTGCCCTTGCCTCCCCCGCTCCCCTCAATTCAGAGCCTCAAGCGTGTCCATCCCCCAGTTAGTGCACATTATACTCATTATATATGTATATGCCCATCTACTCCCCGCAACCTGCCTAACACCCGATAAATTATTCCTATATGTCCACTTAGGTGTTGGTCAGTTAACACCAATTTGGTGGTGAGTACATGTGGTGCTGGTTTTTCCATTCTTGGGATACTTCACTTAATAGAATGGGTTCCAGCTCTAGCCAGGAAAATACAAGAGGTGCTATATCACCATTGTTTCTTACAGCTGAATAGTACTCCATGATATACATATACCACATTTTATTAATCTACTCATGTATTGATGGGCACTTGGGTTGTTTCCACATCTTTGCAATTGTGAATTGTGCTGCTATAAACTTTCAAGCGCATGTGTCTTTTTCATAGAGTGATTTTTTTTCTTTTGGGTAGATGCCCAGTAATGGGATTGCTGGATCAAATGGTAGATCGACTTGTATCGCTTTAAGGTATCTCCATATTGCTTTCCACAGAGCTGAACTAGTTTGCAGTCCCACCAGCAGTGTAGGAGTGTTCCTATCTCTCCACATCCACGCCAACATTTATTATTTTGGGATTTGTTAATAAGGGCCATCTTAAAGGTCCTTCTACTACTGATTAATTCTAAATTTTGATTAAATTAACCATTAAATGCTAATTGGATAATTTTTAAAAATTTAACAACTACAAAATTTTAAGTAATAAAATTAAAACATTAATTCAATAAAATAATGTAACTTTATTAAAATTCAGCCCATCTGTTTCTTATGCCTGTCATTTGGTAATAGAAGAAATTAATTGAGCATAATTTATTCTTCATAGCATTGTGATAATTATTACATATAATTTAAATTTATTTTAATTACTCTTAAAATTAATTTTAATTTTCAGATTAAAATTTATCCATTTAGCTTAAAATCATTTCAAATAAGTGGAAATGTATGTAAAAATACATTTTTGTGAACAACTCTAGAAAACAAGGGTAGTGGGGGATGGCTTTTTGTTATTAGTATTATATTCTACAAAGGTAAACAAAGATAAATATAAGATTATTAAAATCCATTCCTTTTTAATTTGCATTTGCTTACTATACCTTAGATGGTTTCTATTTATCACTGATACCTTCTAGACAATTTTTAAGCTGAAATTTTCTGGTTTGTTTGCATTACTTATAATTGACTTTTATTGCCAACTAAGAAAGGTGTGATTTTTCCCCCCCATTTTAATACCCTTAATTTAAAGAATAATTGTTATTTCCAATTATGTCATTTTCAATTTATAATCATTTTGTTTTTAGTAAAACAGAACCAATCGCTGGCTGAAAAAAAGGATTCAATATATTTCCATATAATTTCATGCTCAGCTTCATTTGTGACTCCCAGCCCCCTTAATATAAAAATAAAGATAACACCATTAAAATTCCATAGCTTAATTTCATTTTTCAGCTAAGTTGTTTGCTTGCATCCTTTAGTCATTAGTCAAGGGGAAAGAAAATGAGATGAATTCACAGTGCTTATTTCCAGTTAGTTAAAAAAAAAAAAAAAGCCTGAGGTTACTAATAAATATCTCTGTCCAATATGAGAACAAATAACTACTTCAGCTTCTGCAGCAACTAATGATGTTCCAATAAAAACCTTCTTGCTGAATCTAACAATTACTTAAAAATTGGTGTAGTCACTAAACAAAATAAGATGAATGGAATGGACTGAAGACACAACTAATGATGCATACTGGTTTTCTCAAGCAGGAACTAAATTTAATTGTTTTTAAACCCTTTGAGAAATTGTGATAATAATTTTATATTTTGCATAAAACTTTTAACCACATCCAGAATTCATGTTTTTGAAGCAAGAGGCAAAGTATAAAATAAAATGGTTTGTGTCTATTATAATTTTATGTAATATTAAGCAAAATAAACATAGGAAAAAGAAAACAAAGACCAATTACGTTTTTTTTAACTTAGAATAATAAGTACAATGTAAACCAAAGATCATTTTAAGTGTTGAAAACCTGTAGGATCTTCAGTAAGTAATGTTGAAAATTATTTATGTTTTGGGGCAAACTGTCCGTAAGTGAGGTTGTTTAATTCCATGTTAGTATATTTTATCATTTCAGAATATTTTGTTATACAGATATTATATCATTTTTTAATAGTTCACTATTATAAATTATAAACAGGATTCAGAATTTTCCAGAACATTCAAAATTTCAAATATTTTCCCCAATTATATTTTGTGTTTAACAATCAATGTCATTATAGCAAGAGAATTATAAGAAACTAAATAAAATGATCCTATCTATTGGAATGGAAATTAAAAAAAAATAATTATTTAGATATTTTAGATAACTATAATTTATATACTTTATAAGGAATGCTCTAATTCCCAAAGAGTATAAGTATATACCTGAAGAGATAATAAAATTCATGACCCATTTCAAGGAAATGAAACTGAACAAGGAAAATAGTCAGGTTAAGAAATGGAGAAGCCAGCATAAAAATCAAAAGAGAAAAAGAGGCATAGAAAAAGCAAAAAATGTTGTAAGAAGAAAGATAGAACCAGATCATTACAATTTATATCAGTTGGCTCAACAAACAATTACAAAGTATGTACACTATGTTAGAATCAGGATATTAAATTACGATCTCCATTTTTACTTTGCTGTGACATGACAATATGAAGTTGAATATTTATTAGTTATCAAAATATTTTAATGTGTTTTAAGATCCATATTATTCTCTCATAAGGCCAGTCCAATCTCATTCAGTGTCTTTGTTTTATTTTTTAATTATTTTAGTGATTTTTAAAATCTTATTCCTTAAAAGCAAACATTTTCCTTGGAGTGATGTTATAGAGAAAGCTACCTAGTTTGCATTATTTATTTTAACTAGTCTCTTTAGTAGTATAATTCTTCCCATAAAAACACATATTTCATACTGTATTTTGTTTTATTAGTGCACACAAATAAATATGCTGTTGGAAAGAGGTATTAGAGGAATTTTGTTGTTGTTCTTTAGTAGAAATAAACAGGTAAAGAAAATAGGCTGTTAACATTTTACTCTTTGGACAAATCATTCCATAAAACTGTTTTAGCCAAGTTGTATCACACAGCCAATTTTAGCAATGAATAGGCATCTGTTGAAATTTATTACTTGGTTCTGACATTATTTAGCTATAAATCTGTGTAAACAAATGTATGTCTGGGCATATAAGAGGAACATCCTTAATAAATTATTTTTTTTTACCATGTGAATGCCTACCTACAACATGCATATGTTGACCTTAGATCAATAACCAATTAACAACACTTCCTTCAGACATTTTACTATTGGACTGATTCATACTGCAGCACTTTCTTTATCTTGGGAAATGTATGTATTGGAAGAGAAAACTCAAAAGGTTTCTGGTCAGCTGAAAACGTATCATGGGCAAAAAAGACAAAAATGGTCTCTTCTGATTTAGTAAAATTGTGTTTATATATTATCAATAATGGATGTATCTTTGCGTGACAATGAAACAGGTAACAACAGTAATTCATGGGTTTTAAAGAAAAAGACTGGTTGCAAAATGATGCTTTGAAAGGAAAGTACACATTTCATAAGAAAGAGATGATACAGTCCAGTTTAAAATTACTATCCCCAAAATGAGAAATGAATATTTTCATTTGGAATCATTGAACTGATAAAAATGCAAAAAAAAATCAGTTTCTTTATTTTATAGGCCAGATTTCAGTTGTTATATGGCTTTTGTCCAGAGAACAAATAAAACATGTGGTCATACTTTCAGTGTTTAAAGTGTGACTTTATGTTATTTTGCCACTTTCCTAGCACTTCTTTTAAATGATGTACCCATTTTCATTATTTTATCTCCAAATTTGTGAACATAAGACTATTTGTGTCTTCCCTTTAACTTTTTAATTTAACATTTTGTATGATTTTACTTTATTAATCCATGATGCCAGCTGCTCAACTCTAAGCAAGATTATTATTATGATGATGATTTGGTTTTTATTTTTTGGATCAAATTAAAAATAAGATAATGATGTTTCTTTTGGAAATGCTTCCAACGTATATTTCAACATTTTCCATGTTTCCTTTGGCTTTCACATTTCCTACATATTAAATAGACTGGTAGGAAAGTATGCTGGGAAAGAAGCCCAATCACCAACATAGCACACGGCCAAAATGTGATTATTACTTATGCTGCTGCTTCTACTTCTATTTCTTTTAGATTCCTCTTTTCATTTAAATAATTAAAATGCATTTACTTAAATATGCTTTTTCTAATTGACGTGTGCCCTAAGTTTTAATAATGATGGGCATTTGATGGGGTTTGATAGCTTTTAAAGAGTTTGCATATTTATCACCAAATTTTGATTTCTAACATTACAACTTGCATGAATAGATAGTATTATTTCGTTTACATATATGGAAAATGAGACTCTGGAAGTTTAGGCCACGTTTACAAGGACTCTTGGCTGCTAACTGATGCTGAAATCTAAACTCCAGGGTTCTTTTCTCTATAAATGTTTGTCTATATAAATGTTTTTAGACTAAAGCAATTTCAGCCGTAAAATGTATTGCTGATAGAGTGATGTATTTAATCAGAACCCTGTCCACAAAAATAAAATAAAGTTGTAGTGACTCTTGATATTTTACATATATTTATTTAAATGCTACTACACTATAGTGAGATTTCATTTCTTGGCTATATAGTACTAGATTTGGAGCCTAGCTGTGTAATTTATTAGCTAAATGGGTAGATATTATAGCCAACTTCTCTAAGCTTCAATTTCCTTTTTGTTAACTAGGAACAACAATTGTTATCTTGCAATAGTGCTGAGTAGAATAGAAATACAGCATCTAAAGTTCCGGCAATACTGGCACACACTTGCTCTCAATGAGGTAACCAGTATTATTTTAATAATTTTATATTCAAAAGTATTATATATATTTCATTTTTTAAAAGATAATACTAATATTATGTCAATAATATTGTTATGGACATTAAAGAATGAATGGAGCAGAATATGCATGTTGTTTAAAAGCAGAAATCTCTGAAGGATTAACATAAATTTCATATTCTATAATACCCACTTCAGAAATAGGTATTTGGTATTAAATTTGAATTTATTTCATAATCAAGAAAAATGGAATTTTAAAAACAATTCTATGAGAGAATAGCGAGGATAAACATCAGTGGGAAGAAGCATAAGACAATGCTATACGCGTTTTTAGCAGAGTCACAGTTAATTTACTCTGAGCTTAATTTAAGGGTAATTTGCCTGGTGATTAGCTCAAAGTGACCCATCATTTGTGACCCTATTGCATTCTTCTGTTCTCTTATCCCTCCCTGTAGTAGTTCTAGGAGGCATATTCCAATTTGTAGTCCTCCCCTCTTTCCCACAATTAGATGAAAATGAAACAATGTACCTCTGTTTTTGAAGAACAAAGCCACTCAGTGTATTAGAACAGAACCTATAAAGTGTCTGAAAAGTACCCACATATTGAGATTAAACACAGATTGTTTGAAATGATGGGAAATTATAGCAAAGTAAAACCACAGCATAAAATAGTTAACAACAAGATCAGTTCTTCCCTAGGACATCCTTAAAGAAGCTCAAGCTTGGAATAACAAATCATAATTTTATAAAGAAGTCATGGGACACTACCATGGATTCAGACCATTAGGGGAGGTCAGTCTCATGTTTCTCTTCCCTCTTTCGATGGTGCACAAGAATCTTAAAAAACAAAAAAACAAAAGCAAAAATAATGAACAAAAAAATATATCTGATCATGACTCTAGTACAGTTCAATCAGAATCTTTCTAAGTAGGGCTGATAAATGGTTTATTCGCTTTTTTGTTTTTAATTTGGTGTATATAATAAAATACTGTGTCATAGTTAGATGCAATAATATTGATGTCAAAATTATTATAGTATAAATCTTTAAAATACATATACTTTCAAAAAATGAGAAAAATTAGAAAAATGAGGAAAAAATAGAAAAAATAAGGAAAAGAAAAAGTCTCATTCATGTAAATTTAAAAATTATACTTAAAATATATTTGTAATATTTATGTGGCCATGCTATATGTAAATTATATTACAGTGCTATATGTAAATAATATTCCAATAATTTAAAAACACTTCTCTTTAAGAGATTTATACAAAAAATTTAAGTAAGTTAAGAAATATTATCTTTCCTTTCTATACTCGAGATTTTTTTCCTTCTTTTATTTTTATTTTATGAACAATGCTGATGTAGAATTAAAGAATGTAATAGTGTCTCAAATTTAATTTCATTTAATTACTCCATTTTTAGTCATGATCAAATCAGAAATCCAAGGAATTAAGTTATTTGCTTATAATCATGCTGATAATTAGTTGGAGAACATGGAATTTGACATTCCCGGTGATATACCTACAAAAAAAAATCTACACGATTATCTTCCTTAACTATGTATTTTTATTTATTGTTTCATCACAAAACAATTGAAAACCTGATATTCTGTTTATTCTACAAAAATTCCTATAGTTACCATATTTATGATGTAGAAAGACAAAATGATTTTCCTCTAAGGTCAAATGGCAAGATTGTCCATTCTCCTCAAAACCCATTTAACATAATAATGAAAACCCTAACCATTGCAATTAGTAAACAGAAATACAATCACAGGGGTACTAATTGAAAAGGAAAAAAAAGAAGACTTTAAAAAATATTTGAATCACTTACAAACTTATAAAAATGTGGGACCAACTATAAATCACTTTTTTTCATTAATCATTTGACAGCAATTTATCAACTTGATCCATCATCATTCCTGAGTTCGTTAGTTGGTATTTCCTACAAACAAATGGATTCTATTTCGCACAATCTCAAATCCTCTTATCAAAATTACTAATGTAACAATGATATATTATCGTAATCTAATTATTAGACTCTACTTAAATTTTAACAGTTTTTTGAATAATATCCTTCGTAGTAAAAGTAACTACCCCAAATTATGTGCTGCATTTAGTTGTTTTGTCTTTTGGCATCTTTGAGGCTAGGGTAGTTTTTCCTCAACTTGAAGATTTAGGCAACTGCAATAATTACAGATGTATTGTAGTTATATACCTCAATTTAGGTCTGAGGTTTTCTCATGTTTAGATTTATGTTATGTTAGGCATTTGGGGTAGGATTATCACAGAAGCGGTGCAATATTCTTTTTGCATCCTGTCAAAAAATGCAAAGTTTCAATTTATCCCTTTACTGATGATATTAATTTTGATCAACTGATTAAGTCTTCTGCACTGAAAAGTTTTACATTTTCCCTTTGTAATTAATACATGCTTTATGAGAAGCTTAAAAAAAATTATGTAGGTCGGGCACAATGGCTCGCTCCTATAATCCCAGCAGTTCGGAGTGAGGCAGGATTATCACATAAGGCCAGCAGTTTGAGACCAGCCTGAGCAACATAGTGAGACACCCCCCTCCATCTCTACAAAAAATCAAAAAATTAGCCAGGCGTGGTGGTGCATGCCTGTAGTCTTGGCTACTCCAGAATTTGAGGCAGGAGGATCACTTGAGCCTGGAAATTTGAGGTTGCAATGAGCTATGATAATGCTACTGCATTATAGCCTGAAAAATAGAGTGAGACCCTGTCTCAAATAAAACAAAAGTATGTAAATATCTCATTCCTCATAAAATTTTATAATCAATCGATCAATTAATAAATTATATTTTTGTGGACTAATGGTTTTCCATCTTCTTCAATGGCTTGTGATCCATTTCTACTATTTATTTTGATGTTCAAATGCTATCAAGTTGCTTCTGAGTATTTTACCTAAGTTCCTCTTATTCTTGGAGTCCTACTTGTTTTCTGGCACAAGACAGGTCAAATATATCTTGTGCACATCCTCATCCAGCTGTGGAATCAAACATCTTTCAAAGTCTCTGGTTCCTCTTAGTCAAAAATGTTATTGAGAGGCAAGTATCTGGGTACTAAGTATACTAACTGCTACTGGGATATTGCTTTCCCCATACCTGTCATTTAACACAAGTAAGGAATATTAATACACACATACTATATATACACATTTCGACCTATATAAATATATTGAAAACATGACTTTAACCAATTATCCCTAATTGCCATTCAACAGCACAGAAGTGATGCCAGTTTTCTTTTTTCCTTTCCTTATTTGTAACTTCCTTCTATGAGAGAAAGAATATTTGGTACAGTGAAGCTCAAAAATTATTTGATCAGTTCTCCTGTATGTAACAAATCTCCCATATCCACCACCTCTCTCTCAGGAGACCTCATCTACCTGCCCAGGATCTGACAGCTCATACTAGATTACCTTTACATAGATGCCCCCCTGATTCTGCTCTCATCTGACCCTCACACTGGGCCACTCCATTACAGCTACGCCCACTGTATGCTTTTCTGACTGACTGACTACCCTAGCCCAACTCCCTGTACATTAATTCTCCTTACGCAATCAGTTTCTGACACTGTACATCAGCCTGCCCTCTCTAAGGATGCCTACTTATTCTGGTTTAATTCTGCAACCTCGTTCTGTGCAACGGAAGCTCTTTCAATCCTGAAAGTGGATGTATAGCTTAATCTTCCCCAGTAGGTTTAAAACTGGATTGTTCAGGAAAAGAAGGAAGGGAAAAGAGAAGAGGAATGAAAGGGGTATGAAATTATATTTACTCAGACAACATGATTATGTATATAGAAAACCCTAAGCAATCTATTAAAAAAAAAAAAAAAAACTTCTGGAGATGCTAATTAATTAAGTTCACAGTACACAGTCTCGAAATATAAAATAATTTGTATTTTTATATACCAGCAGCACATACATGGAAAATGGACTGTAAAATGCCATGCCTTTTACAATAGCATTAAAACATAAAACACTTAGGAAAACTGTATTATGATATATGTAAAATCTCTATATTAAACTCTAAAACATTGGGAGAAATTAAAGAAGTTCTAAATAGATGTAAACATATAACATGTTCATAGATTAGAAAACTCAATGATAAGTTGTGTTATGGACTGTATGTTTATGTCCCCTGCCAAATTCATATGTTGAACCCCCAACTCCCAACAGGACTATATTTGTAGGTGGGGCCTCTGAAAGTACTTAAGGTTAAATGAGGTAATAAGAGTGGAGCCCTGATGCTACAGAATTAGTATCCTTATAAGAAGAAACATAATCTCTCTCTCTCTCTGTCTCTCTCTCTCTCTCTGTCTCTCTATCTCTCCACACACACATAGTGAGGAAAGGACATATGAGGACATAGCAAGATGGTAGCCATTTGCAAGTCAGGAAGAAAGTACTCACAGGAAACAACCCTGGTGCACCTTGACCTGGAACTACTAGTCAGTCTCCAGAAAAATGAGAAAATAAATTTCTATTGTTTTTTTTTTTTAATTTCTATTGTTTAAGTGACCCAGTCTATGGTATTTTGTAATGGCAGCCTGAGTAGACTAATATAAGATGTTAGTTTTCTCTAACTTGATTGATAGATCCAATAAAATTCAAATAATATCCTAGTTTGTTTTAAATATATTTTTGGTAAAGGTAAATTTATATGGAAATTAAAAGGACAAAGAATTATCAAAAATATTTTGGGAAAAAACACAATTTCTATAATGACTTGATTTTAAAACTTACTTTGAAACTACAATAATCAATATAATGTGATATTGTATAACAATATATAAATAGATCAAAGAAATAGAATAGATCATTAATAATTGGACTCCAGTATATATGATCAATCAACATTTGATCAAGGAATGACAGCATTTCAATGAGGTTTTTTTTTTAACAAATTTTGCTAGAACAACTGGTTCCCTATATAAAAAAACAAACAAGCAAAAAAAAAAAAACACACTTATATTCATGTATTCTTATACTATATACAAGAATGTATCTAAGGTCTAAATGAAAAATCCACAATGATACATTTTCTAGACATAAATATAGAAGAAGAATAACTTCGTGATCTTAATGTAATCAAAGATTCATTAAGACAGGACCCAAAAAGTACTAATCATAAAAGAAAAAGTTATAAAATAGATTTCATCAATATTAAAACATTCTCCTCAACATAAGGAAAATGTATGGGCCAGCCAGAGAGTGAGAGTAAAATCACTTACAAGAACTATATATATCTGACAAATATCTTATGTCCAGAATACATAAAGTCCTATCACTCAATTATAAGAACCTAACAACCCAGCAAAATATTTGGGTAAACCTCAAAAACACATAGCAGAAAGGAATATATACAAATATCCATGAAGCCATTTTATTAAGCCATATTAAGGATGCTCAACATCCTAAGTCATTAGGTAAATGCAAAAAAACGTACATTACGATACCATTATGTGCCTTTTTAAATTACTCAATTTAAAGACACTAACAACACTAATGTTAATCAGGACATTGAGCAATAGGAGCTCTCCCACATTAACAGTGACAGTGTAAAATTTTGCATACATCCACTTCAGAAAATTATAATTTTCTCATTGAGTTAACCATATTCTTAGCTCATGACCCAGAAATATTTGGGGAAAAAAATAAAAATATATCTACACAGAAGGGCTCAAAATGCCCACCAACAGGAAATGGGATAAATAAACTATGGTATATTCATACTGTGGAACAGCACTCAGGAATGAACCACTGATTAACGTAATAGTGTACAAAGTCCTCAAAAAATATACTGAATAAAAGAAGCCACATACAAAAGAGTACGTGTTCTCTAAGCCCATTTATATAAAATTCTAAATAAAGAAATACTAATTTCTTTTGAAAGAAACTAGAAAAGTGGTGGCCTGTTGGATTAGAGGATCAACTGGGGAGAGGCACAGAGAAGTTTCAGGATAATGGAAATTGTATCTTCATGTGATTGCAAAAGTATATGGATTTGTCAAAACTCATCAAACTACACTTAAAATCAGTGTATTTTGATCCATGTAAATCATGGTTCAAAAATTTGAAGTACTTTTCATAGGGAAACTTATAGAAAAAATTTAAATAAGCCAATAATAAGTCACCTTCCTATAACTACATATTTTTTTCTTTCTTTTGTTTTCATTTTGTCAGCAGGGTTGATATAGAATTACAGACTATAACAATGTCTCAAATTTAACCTCACCCAGATATTCCATTTTTAATCCTGATCAAATCAGGAACCCAGGAAATTAAATGATTTCCCTATAATTGCATAGAGAGTTAGTAGCAAAACATGGAATTCAACAGAAGTCACATAGTCTACTCTCCAGAAAAATATCTACAAGACTGCTTTGTTTATTTTTAAGTTTTTAGTATAAGCAATTTTAAAACATTTCTAAAGGTCTGTTATAAAATAAACCAAGAAATATAGAATAGAAGCCAAATGGGAAACATTAATATACTGAATATATTACCTCCGTAAAGAAATATTGGCCTTGAAGAATGTATTCTTAATTCACATATAATAATAAAATCATTCAAAATAAAATAATTTTAAACCAGTAGCCCACTTGAAAATGAACAAAAGACTAGAAGAATTATTTGTCCAGGGACGACAGACATATGGCCAATAAGCACATGAAAAGATACTCAGCATTACTAGTCATTAGAGAGATACAAATCAAACCACAATGAGGCATCATTTCATACCCACTAGGATGGTTATTACCAACAACAACACAAACAACAAACAAATATTGGCAACAATTTGGAGAAAGAGGAATCCCTGTGAATGCACATGTGGGAATGTAGGATATAGAATGGTGCAACCACTGTGGAAAGTAATACGATGCTTCCACAAAAATTAAATACAGAATTACCATATGATTCAGCAATTCATCGTCTGGGTATATACAGAAGAGAAATGAAAGCAGGAACATTAAGAGCTTTTTGTATATCAATGTTTTTGTAGCATTATTCACAATAGCCTCAATGTGGAAACATAGACAGATGAATGAATAAACAAAATATGTATATGCATGTAATGGAATATTATTTACTCTTAAAAAGGAATGAAGTATTGATATGTAATACAACATGGATGAACCTTGAAAATAATGTGCTAAGTGAAATGAGCCTACACAAAAGGACAAAAATATTGTATATGGCACTTATGCGAGGTAACTACTAGCATAAACGAATTTATAGAGACAGAAAATGGCACAGAGAGTACTAGAAGTGATGGGGAAAAGAGAAGGGGAGCTATTGTTTAATGAATACAGAGTTTCTATTTGGGATGATTAAAATGCCCCAGAGGTGGATAGTGGTGATGTTTGTACAGTGATATAAATTTAATTAGTGCCATTGAATTGTACACTTAAAAATGGTTAAAATGGCAAATGTTAAATTATATATATTTAAGACAATGCTAAAAGAAAGAGTTTTAAGAATTTTATTGGCATACTACTTAATCATACTTAATCATTGGCATACTTAATCAACTTGATGTGTAATGCCTTTTATATATATGCTAAAATAAATGCTCCATGTGCATTCCTGTAAAGATTCATTTAGATCCTTTGAAAATAATTTTTGTCAAAAATAATGAGTTCTCCTCAGAACCCATTATTGCAATTAATGCAATTACTAACATAATCTGTTCAAATTTATTTTCTTTAAAATTACTCCATATTTTTTCATTCAAATAATTTACATTTTAAATAAAATTTTAGTAAACATTCCAAATATGTATGTATTTTTTCAAATCTTATCCTTTATTGGAGAGATTCACTACCATTTGGTGTGATGATTGTGAGCAAGTGTATATTTTCTGTGAGATTCTTGAAATGCCCTAATTTTTTGTTGCACTGGGAATCTATTGTCCTCTTAGAGATATTAATGTGTAGAAACTTTTGCATATGATTTTAATTGATTTAATGCAATATGATTTGCATATGATTTTAAAAAATATTTTAATAAAGTATTTCTATTCAACTTTGTTTTAACTGAAACAAACAATGTTTAAGATAATAATAAGTAAAGAAGTAATAAGTCAAAACATTAAGACTAAAATATTCATATGTGGTTTGTGCATAGAATTATCAGCCCCAGTTCTACCTTCAAGGACAGAATGCTACTCCCTGTTGTACGAAATCTTTTTCAGGGATTGCCTCAGCTTCAGAGAGCTGCCTACCTCCAGGTCTTCTAAAAGGTTGCATTGTGCAATAACCAAAATATATACTATTAATATTTGCTTATTACCTGACTACTGTAAAGAATTTATATTAGTAAAATAGTCTCTGCATTAAAAACTGTCTCTATAGAATATATAGAAAATGTCTGCTTCTGATAATTTTGTGCTTCACATTTTTCATCTAATTTGCTTTGGTGCCATTAACATTTTACCACTTAAAAATAAGCATTTTTGTGAATGATTTGAAATCATTTTTGTTTTCTCCAAAGGAATTCATGACCTGGCTAGACTCACTGTAGTGTGTAGCGTGAATGTATTATAACCTTTAGTTTTGAAGTTTTGCTGGCTTATTACCTGTTTTAATAAAGATTTGTTCCTAATGGACTGTTTTAAAATTTGATCTGGATAAAGAGGAATAGCGTCCATTAACTCATTCCTTCATTTAGAGGTTTTGTATTATTCAAAATGAAATTTTGTACCAGTGAAGAACCAATTTAAGTGTTTTAGGGAGAACTAATCCTCTCTCACTTTATTATGGAATCCATCATAATCACCTCTCAGTTGTCAGTTTTAGGCTGTATGTAGATAGGGTAAATATATTAACAATTGATATGCTTCAGTGCATTTTAATAGTGAAGAGTCTTGAAGATTGTAGAGATAAAGGGAAAGATTTTTTAAGAAGTTAGAAAAAAATGTTTTAAAAAACTCAGAATGTAAGAAATAATAGGAACAACTTCAATTAAGCTAAGGAGGGATTGATTAATGCTAAAACCCACAGGGGTCAGCAACAAGAAAATGCCTCAAAGAAAGAAATAACTGTGGAGTTATGTGACAGGAAAATAAATTAATTTAAGTCAGAAGCCAAGAAAGCATTATTATCCAGTTTTGATTCAAGGTCAGTATAAGAACAGTGAAACAATTCAGAAGAAATTTTATATTGGCTGTGAGAGCTGACGTTAAGACACTAACTAGAACAGAACAGCAGGAAAGCAAGAAGGGGAAGAGATTTATTGAGCATTTATAGTATGCCAGAAACATACTTAAAATGGTCCATAAACGATTACACCCAATTCTAGCAATAGTTCTATGAAAGAAAACTTATGTTTATACAGAGGTAAGATGTCAAATCTTTAACAACTGACTCTGTGGGGGTAGGAGGCTTGATTTCTACTTTTTGCCAGTTTTTGTGGTATGAATACTGCACTGCACCCAATTTAAAACTACCCCATGGCATCAACTAGCATGTAAAAATCCTAAAAAAATTAACATTGCACTTTTGCAAGTAGGCATGACCACCATGCTTCTGCACACCACACCACTGCTATGTATATTTTACAAATGAAGACACTATTACAAATCAGAAATTCATAGAAGGGTAGACTCCAGTTTACGTAAAATTTTTCCCATTCAAAAATCCATATTTTTATGAAATCAATCTTTAAGAAACAAATAACAACAACAGCAACAAGAAAGTGGTTGTCTGACTGTCTTTGTTGAAGTCAATATTGTCTTGGAGCTCTAGCTGGAAAAGATATCAAAATTAACTTGGAGCTTAGAAGGACTGTGGAAATCCAAGGGGTAGAGATAGAGGAATGAGGTCAACCATCTTCTGGGCATCTAGGATGGCATCTTTGAACATTCCTTACAACTTCTAGTTTCAAAATAATGAGTCCAGAGAGTTTCCCATTTTATCCTCTTTAAAACACCTAAAGGAATTTGGGATATTTAGAAGGAAAAATACCAGCCCCTGCTTTGAAGAAACAAAGTGATACACTAAGGGTATATGCATACGAAGAATTTCAAATATCAAGAGGAAAAGACAACAGGAGAGGGCATTTGGAGCTGAGCATCTAAGAAACAGCTGGCAGGGTTCAATTTCACAAAATAATTGATATTATATGACAAAAAAATTAACATCAGCTGATTCAGAATAAACAGAATGGATATATGGGCTGATGGTAGGAGCATAACAGATCAGTTTGGGAACCAAAGTAGCAAGATAGAGAGAGAGATGAGATGGCTGACCAGAGATACCAGCTGCCAGCTCATCTTATGAAGGAAAAGTTTTACATGAAAAAGAAAAAAAAATATCAATCATAGATCAAGTGTAAAATGAGGGGAAAATGTCAGAACCTATAAAGATTCCGTGGGAAGAAGCTGTAGAGCAAAAAAAAGAGAAGCAAGATTTTGGCAGAGATCAACTCCTGACAGGTTTGGAGTCTAGTGAAAAGGGTAGATGAAGCGTTTTCTTCCTCCATCCCTCACAACTCTGCAGTCAGAGGCTCCTGAGCTGCTGGAGAGCCTTTCCATGATCACAAGCCCAAAAGCTGCTGCCGCCAGTGAACTGGAAGCTTCTTAACCACTTCAGTACCAGGGTCGACAACACTCCACAGCCACAGAAGAACGCGCACAGCCCAGTGTCAACTATAGACGATAGCCACAGATGAACGCGCACATTGACTTCATCCGACAGCCGTGATATGAAGGCACACAGCCAAGCGTCGATGTTAGCCAACAGCTGTGATGTGACTTTTCTAATTGTTCATTTATCAAAATAAAATTGTGAACATTTTTAAAAATGGCTCTCAAAGTGTATGGAATTCAGCAAAAGCAGTCCTATGTGGAAAATTCATAGTCTTAAATGCTTACAGCAAAAAGACAAAAAGATAACAAATCAACAATCTAATGACACATCTCAAGGAATTATAGAAGGAAGAGCAAACCAAACCCAAAGCCTGCAGAAGAACAGAAATATCTAAAGTCAGAGCAGAATTAAATGAAATGCAATAGACAAATTATCAGTAGCAATAATCAATTGATAATCTAGGAGACAGAGAAATGTTATCTGAAGTAAATAGCATCCTTAGATTCTATACCCACAAAAAGTAACTTTTTAACTTAAGGGCAGAAATGTCTTCAGCTAAACACTGGATACTGTAATATTTTGACATATAAATTAAGTATGCAACTTTCAAATCAGAATAACTGGGATATCCATCACCTCAAACATTTATCATTTCTTTGTCTTGAGAACAATCCAAATCTTCTCTTCTTGATATTTAGAAATATATAATTAATTAATATTAACTATAGTTCCCCCTACTGTTTTAACAAATGCTAGAGCTAATTCCTTCTATCTGTATTTTTAAATTTACATTTCAATAAATTTAAAGATACAAGTACATTTTGTTTGTATGGATAAATTGTATAGTGACAGATAAAATCATCCATAAATCTCAAGGTTTTCCTGTCTGGCTAAAGAGAATGAGCACTATTCCCAGTACTTTATGAGCATGAGGCACTGTTTCCTCTAATCCCTTTAGGTAGTTCTTTCCCCAGCCTCAGGTAATTTTCGTACATACTGACTAATTGAGGTGAACGCTGTGAAAATCTGTGGAGTTGTTTCTTGTGTAACTTAATCATCTCTGACACCCTGTCCTGTGAACACCAGCCACCTGAGTTTTCCCACTCTCTCAACAGCTTGCCATCAGCATCCGCCCTGCCTGAGTTCTTCCATACACTTGTGTCTCAGAGAGTATGCTAGAAAAACATTGTTTTTAATCTCCTTTGTTTCCTGTGTCTTAGAGACCACTACCTTTACTGCCCAAAGGGGAGAAATGGAAATATTTTCAGATTTTGACATGATACATGAAATGATAATTTATAACAAAAACTGTGATAGTTAAAGGTGTGTATATGGAGCCCAGTTCTTTTATGAATGGATTTGTTATCACAGTTTAGTTCAATAACACCATTCACTCAACAACACAGTTCAGTTTTCCATTACCATAGTATATTAATTACATGCTAGCTCTGCAGTTCACAAACCACTACATAAATAACAGTGATTATGATTAATGACCAATTATGTCACATTTTTCAAAATCCGTTGGTGATTGATACCCATGTATCTGTTATTCAGTTCATGCACAGTCACTCAATTGCAAGGTTGTGTTGCCTTGTTGGCTCTCAAGACGTTTACAGAAATGGATAATTGGAAGAGTATATTGGTCAACAGAAATGAAAGTGTAGCAAACAAATAAAACATGACATTCTTAAAAATGAAATTTTCATCAAACAAAAGTACAGCTGTAGAAGAAATCATGACCATAGGAATATTGACACTTACTGCATTATTTCAGAGGCTCCAGATATGGAGCCAATGGAGTAGTGAACAGAATATTGATATATTGAGGAAAGTGCATCTAAAGAAAAGCATAAAATGTCACAGAGGAAGTGACACGACACCAGTACAAAATATCCCATTGAAGGAATACTCATGGATATTTTACAACAAACTTAGTAAGGAGCATGACTATTTGCCAAGGCATAAAATAGATGTTCACTCTGTATTATGTTCTATGATGAGAAGAAAGCAAGTGATGTTTAAACTATGCTTAAGATTTTTATTATAAATAAATGAAAAACTTTAATTTTCAATGTTTCTAATGTTTTAAATTATGGTGTATACAATCAATATTGGTTTCATTCTTTTTTCTTGTAAAGGGGCAGATAGTAAATATTTTAGACTGAGAGGCACATAAATCTCAATATCATGTTCTTTTTCTTTTCTTTTTTTTATAAGGCTTTGTAAAATTCAAAAATCATTCTTAGTTCAAGGGCTAAGATGCTGCCTTCTAGATTAGCACACTAGCCATAGTTTACTAACTCCTGTACTAAGATAATGAAATGAAGAGTTAGAAATAAGCAGAAACAAAAAATAATAATATGGAATTATTAATAAAAATTCAATTAGTTCAAACAATGTTAAAAAAGAAAAAAGGAAATAAAAGCAGATGTTATAAATATAAAATAGTAAGATCATAAATTAAAACTAAATATATTAACGATATGTTAAATGTAAATAGTCCAAATACCTCAATATATTACTTAGAATGACGTTAACCATCATTATGTAAAAGAATTTTCAGGTAAATTTTTCATTATCATTGAACTGATCAAAAAAAAAGGATGCTAACCTCACCTTCCAAATGTCTCCTACATCCTCAGTCTGAAATTTTAGAAAAGTCAATTGCTTCTATCTTTTCATGAATTAAGATATTTTACCTAAAAATGAACTTAATCACCATTTGCCTCTATTTATATTGCTTTAAAATGTCTTGGAGTTTTGTAAAAATATAAGTGTTTTGAAGGCCAGAGCTACATATGACTGATCATACTATTTCTTAGCATCTAACATATTGTAAGTGCTCAAACAAACAAACATTTATTGGATGACTGAATAAATGAATGTGAATGAGCAAACACATATGTTAATTTAAATGTAAAAAATGCATGCTTTCTATTTTATAACATTCTTTTTAGTAATGAAACTATTCCTTTCCAATATTACCTTGTGTTTTTATAATCTGTATATTTATTTTTAAGACCTGTGCAAATTTGATATTGTGTTTAGTTATCTTAATTGTTTAGCATTTCCCTGTTGGGGGAGTTTGGATAAATTTCCAGTTTATTATTTTATGAATGTTATTTCTATAAACATTATTTTTATTTTCTTTGGGGTTAACAACTTCTAAATTGTTCAAAATGGAATTATCAGATCAAAGATAAAAAATTTACTCTTCACCTATTGTTTGAAATATTGACTCCTTATAATTTGAATCAAATCACAGAGCTATCAACCATGTGCATATTTCTTACAGACCTGCCATCACCATTTTTATTTATCTTTGAAACTTTAATTATTTTAGGATATTTATTTTTCTCACATTGAGAGACAATTTGATTTTCTTGTGTGATGATCTATCACTTGCATCTCCTCAATTATATTGGCTATAAACTGAAATAAAATTTTCTAGATTGCTATCTAGTAGTCCACTAGCAATTAAAGTTAGGATTAATTTTCAATTACTGAGCTGTTCCTTATGTCTATTGAATTGAAATATCCCAACATTGTATATACTCTTTTAGAATTTCTTTTGTTATATTGGATTTTTTTCTTTTTGTTTCAACTCAGAGCCATGTGCTTTTCAGGATTATGACATAATTTAACTTAAATTCTGGAAAATTTTTCCACACTACATGAACTCACCATTAAATTGGCACTAACACTTATGTGCACATACGCAAATAACATCCATTGGGTATCATGCAGGTGGGAGGGACGAGGAGGGGATAGGTAAATTCACACCTAACAGATACAGTGCGTGCTTTCAGGTGGATTGGCATGCTTGTGGCTCTGAATCTGGTGGTACAAAGGCAATATGTAACCAATGTATTTGTACCCCTGTAATATTCTAAAATCAAATAAAAAAATTCTGGAAGGTTAAACCTCCTCACTATCCTTCTCTTTGAAAAATGTCTTCTTTGTGAAATATCTTATTCCAGCTGGGCCAGGAAATATACACGATGAGACTGGAACATCTTGTTGTGCAAGAAGGTAAGGGAGTGTTCAAAAGAACAAAACAAAACAAAAAAGAATGAGTATGGCTTGTAATGGGCAAAGCTGGATCAATTTGAGCAAGAAAGTCAGTCAAGCATTATTAGATTATAACCCAAAGTAAGATTATAACCCAAAATAAAAAATAAATATCCATGTGTCCACATGAATGTAAATCAAATGACTAAATAAATACATGAATATGAGAGAAGAGACAAATCTCCCATACAAAAGAATTTTAAATAATTTTTTACATGTTATCCCTCAAGGAGTTAGAGAAAAACTATTAGTTTCTTAAATGTGGGGTATGTTTAGTGACTGGTTTCCAAAGAGTACAGTACAGAAAGTAGCATTACAGTGAAGACTTTATCCAATGTTTCAAGGTTAACATGATCAGTAATAAAGAATGCTGAAAACACATGACCATACACTTCACCTCTGTGTTTTTCCTCCCCAAAGCCCATAACCACTGTCTATCCATAAGAAAAAATATCAGAAAACCCCAAATTAAGAGATATTCTACAAAATACCTGATAAGTACATTTCAACAAGATCAAAGTCACAAAAACAAATAAACAACATTTGGCTACTTTCATAGCCCAAAGTAGCCTAAGGACACATGACAGGTAAACACAATGTGGTTTCCCAGTGGGATTCTAGAAGAGAAAACAGGCCATTAGTGAAGATATAATGAAATCCCAATAAAGCACGGAGTTTAGGTAATAGTAATGTTGGTTACCAATAGTAATATTACCAATAGTAATATTGGTTCATTACTCATGACAAATGTACTAAAGTAACTGAAAATATTAACAATAGGGGAAACTGAGTGTAGGATATACAAGACTTCTCCCTACTACCCCACAACTTTTCTAACACAACTAAAACTATTCTAAAATAAAATAGTTCATTTAAAAAACTTTTTTAGATTTTATTTTATTTTTCCTTTGTATTCTTAGTTGACATATAACAATTGTATATATTTTTGGGATACAGAGTGTTATTTTGATACTTATATACAATGTATAACAATCAAATCAAGGTAATCAGCATATCTATCACATCAAACATTTATCATCAAACATTTGTATTGTTTATAATCCCTTTGGGATTATTTTTCTTGCATTAATGTTTTATTTGTTACAACTAATATCTAAGGAATGTCAAAAATGAATTTTACTAAAACTAAGGCAAGAAGGAAAGAGAAAGTAAGTATCCTTATAATCATTAAAGAAAACAAGTCAATGGCTCCAATTTCCCTACTATAAAACTGTGGCACCATAGAGTACCTTTAGTAAATTCCATCCAACATTCATGAAACAATGAATCTATCTCACACAAATTATTTAAGAAAATAAAAAACATGGTGATACTACCTATTTCATTTTGTGTGGGTAGTATAAGTTCTATACCTAACTCCAACAAAAACAATAAAATAAAAGATTTTTGCAAGGTGATATTTTATATAAAAATAAGTGATTTTTATAAAATCAGGAATTTTAAACAAAACATGGGGAAACACAGTACAATATTATAAAGAAGGATAATATATCATTACAAATGTGGACTTTTGCCGACCTTCAAGTTTAGTTAAAATAAAAGTTATTTAAGTTAATCATTCAGATTAATTTATTAAAAGGGAAATAGACAGCTCAATAGAGGCATAAATAAATTTTAAAATATTTCATATTCATTTAAAAGTAAAAACATAAAACACTAGAATTAAAAATCAATTTCTTATTCTGATAAAAATATCTTTAAAAACAACCTTAAGATACATCATAGTTAATAGTAATGTTAAACATTTTCTTTGAAATCAAGAATAAGAATTCTATCATGTCTTCTATTCAATATTATATTGGGGTCTTTTAACAACACAGGAAGACCACTTAAAAAATATTTTTTTCTTGAACACTAACACTGTACCCTGCTAGATACTGCTGCATATAATTGCTCCTTTGCAACAAGATTCTTTAACTTTTGCCTGCATGTACTTTCTCCAATTTTTCTCTCTGTATTCCCTTTAAAATCCATTGCAATATGAATTCTAGACACATCATATCACTGAAATTATAAACATCAAGTATACCTACTATCTCCCTGAAACTAAAGTTGACAGTCAATTAAAAACTCTCATCATAGTTGACTTAGTACCATCTTTTGACAAAGTTGACAAATTCTCTTCTCCATGCATGTTCTTCATTTGTCTTCTAGGACACCTCAAGTTTATAGTTTTCCCTGCAGCTCAAGGGATATTTATTTTGTTTCATTTGTTGTTTTTTCTTCTTTCTCCTCACACCCTTCTTCACTGTACACAGGTCTTAATGTGGGTTTGCCCCTGAAAACAGACCTAGTCCCTTCTCTCTCACTATGCTCTCTTTTTTGATGACATCTACTTCCATTAAATTAAATACATTAAATACCATCTATATGCCAATTACTCCTAAGAGGTCCCAGTTTAGAACTCAAAACTCCATTTATCTTACTACTCCCAAAGTTGAAATCTGGTTCTTTCTCCTAATGCAAATCTATTTTTTTTCTCTAGTTGCTCAGGTCAAAACCTTCAGAGTCATTTATAAGAACACTCTCTAACACTCCTTGTATAATCTCCAAAAATTTCTGGTATATCAACTTTAAACCAGAAGCCAGGATAAAAATTTTAAAACATAATTAGTATGTCAGTCTTCTGCTAAAAATTCTATATCTTCCTATTTATCTTAGTGTAAAAGTCAAAATTCATGCAAGACCCTATATATTAGTTTCTTATGGCTAGTGTAACAAATTGCCACACACTTAGTGAGTTAAAAAAACACAAATTTATTTTATTATAGTTCTAAAAGTAAGAAGTCTAAAATCAAGGAGCTGGTAGGGTTCTATTCCTTCTGGGAGCTTCCTGGGAGACTCTGTTTCCTTGCCTTTTACAGCTATCTGCATTCCTTGGGTTGTGTCCCCTTTCTCCATCTCCAAACTACATCATTCCAATCCTGGTTCCATTGTCACATTTCTTTTTTTCTGACATTGACACTCTTGCTTCACTATTGTAGGATCCATGTGATTACACTGTGATCATCTGTGTAATCTACGATGATATCCCCACATGAAGATCCTTATTTTAAACATATCTGGATATTATTCTCTTTTACCATTTAAAGTGACATGTTCAGAATCCTGGGTATAGGATGTGGTCATTTTTAGGGAGCCATTATTCTATCTACCACACTCTCTAGTTTCTGGGCCCCCATCACCTTCCTGTTCTTCCTCTACCACCTGCCCCTTGCTCTGTTTGCTCCAGTCACACCCATCTCCATGCTTTCCTCAAATATGCACCAGAATCTCCCAATTTAGAGCATTTGAAGCAATAATTTTTTCTTCATAAAAATAGCATTCCATTGATAATTTGTTACCTTTTTCACTTCCTCCAAATCCTTTGCTCATTTATGACCTACTTGGTGAGGAAGAATTCACCATTATCCTGTGCTCTGCCCCACCCTCCACTATTTCTTACCTTGCTTTATCTTGTTTTCTGATAGCACTTACCATCTTCTAACACACCATTGACGAGTAATATATTTCTTACGTGTACTTTTAATTTTCTGCATTTCCCACCTAATGTGTGGGCTTCATGAGGACCAGATGGTTACCAGCTATTCAGTGATGTGACCTAGTGAGCTAGAGTGGCTGGAAAGTAATTGGTGCTCCACAATTGTTATGGATTTTGAAATGAAGCAGTCTATAAGAAAGTCTTGTATTATCCTGGATAGAGATGGAATCCATACTACTAAGTGAAGTATCCCAAGAATGGAAAAACAAGCACAACATATACTCACCAGAAAACTGGTATTAACTGAGCAGCAGTTCACACAGGAACTACATTAATTGGGTATTGGGTGTGTGGGAGGGGGGAAGGGGGCAGGTATATACATACATAATGAGTGAGACGTGCACTGTCTGGGGGATGGTCACGCTAGAAGCTCAGACTTGTTGGGGGAGGGTGGGCAAAGGCATTATTTGAAACGTTAAAATTTGTACCCCCATAATATGCTGAAATAAAATAAAATTTAAAAAAGAAACAATTTGTAAAACACTTGAAAAACATCTTCACTAAGGTGAAAAATTATTGTTATTTAAGAAAATGCAAATTAATAACAGATTTTTTTAATTCTAAAAATAAGTTTGGTTGTTAACATTGAATAACAGAAACTCATATAACCGCTGGTGGGAGTATTTATTGTTTAAAACTCTGGAAAATATGGCAATTTGTAGAAAAATTAAAGCTAGGTACACACTACGAATTTTACCCCAATTTCATGCAATTTAAAGTTAATATACATAAGTATCAGGATGTAAGCACTGAAATGTTAATTGAAGCATTATTAGTAATAGCCAAAGTTAGGGGAAGGAGAAATATCATATATCTACCGTCCATAGAATATATATAACTAAATTGAAACATAGTTACATAAAAAGAAACTCTACACAACACCATTTGTCAAAAGAAGAAAGATAAAAAAGAGTATCCGAACTATGGATGTACTCATAAATTTCAGAAACAGGAAAAATTCTAGTATTTTAGGAATGGCTACATGTAAGTGTAAACTATAAAAAACTTGCAGACATTATTGTCACAAAATGAAGCTTATTGTCACCTCTAGGAAGGAAAAATAGTGTTGCTATTAATACACCACAGAGAGGGATTCTTAAGGGCTAGCAATCTTCCATTTCCTGGACTGAGTAGAGGTCACTCCACTTGATTTATATTTATTAAAGTGTGTGTGTGTGTGTGTGTATATATATATGTGTGTGTGTGTGTGTGTGTGTTTTCACAAATTTCAGTATGCATTATGTTTAAGAATTTAAAAATAATTAAAGGTCAATTAATAAGAAGAATTTGTGGATCAAAAGGAAAAAAGACTACCTAGTTAATAGAAATAGTAGAAAAGGAAAAAACACTTAAAAATACAAAATGATTTAAACATATAAAGAGATGCTTATGCTCACTTATAAGAGAAATAAAATATCACTCATAAATGTTTTCACTTTTAGATTAAAAAATTAAAAAAGATTATGATAATATAAAGATCTGATATAGAGAAATTGTTGCTTTCATAGATTGTTATTGGTATAAGCTGAAACAACCTCGTTGGAGACCAATTTCCAATCCCTATCAAAGTTTAAAATTTCTCAAGACACTGCTTCAGCATTTCCACTTGTAGTCATATGTCCTAAAGATTTACGAGCACTGTGTGAAACAGCACCTGTCATATTGCTATATTAGCAAATGTTTTTTTTTAAGAACTAAATTTCCTTCAGAGATAAAAATGGTAAAACAAATTATGGTAAAGCAATTAGAAAGAATTCTGTTCAGTTTCTAAAAAAAAAAAAAAAGGGTGAAATGTCTTTATGTACTGAAAAGAGATGGGTCCCCAGGTTATATTTTTAAGTAAAAAATGCAAGTTAGGCTGAGCACGGTGGCTAATGTCTGTAATCCTAGCACTTTGGGAGACAGAGGCAGGAGAATCACTTGAAGCCACATTTCTGAGTCCAGCCTGAGCAAGAGTGAGTCCCCATCTCTACAAAAAATACAAAAATTAGCCTGGCACATGCCTATAGTCCCCGCTATTTCGGAGGCTGAGGTAGGTGGACTGGCTAAGCCCAAGAGTTTGAGGTTGCAGTGAGCTATGATGCTGCTGCTGCACTCTAACTGGGCCACAGAGCAAGATCTTGCCTCAAAAAAAAAAAAAAAATAGGTTCTATTAATGTTTCATAAAGTACACTGCCATGTTTTTAAAAACAAGATCACACACATGTATTTACACAGCTCTAGAATTTCTCTTAGAGTATAAACAAAAACATTAGAAAATGTTGGGAACTATTTTAGGTAGAGAATTATGAATGCCCAAGACTTATGATGGGAATCTTAGTTTTATCTGTAAATTCTTTAAATTCTATATGAAGTGCATGCATTATCAATTTCAAATATAAATGAAGTAATAAACATGATGGCTACAGAAAATAATTGGATTTTCCTATAAAATAGTACAATATTCCTGTTACTTTTGTAATGTTAGTTTTGTACTCAATCAGCAAAGAAAATTGGCTAATGTATTTATCATTGCACTGATTAATTGATTCATTTGGTTTGGTAATCCTCAGATAATGTTAATAAGAATAAGAATATTATTATTAATAATGGTGCAATGAAGTACAATGTCGAATTAGTATACACTCTGTAGCCGTACATTCAGGGTTAGAATCCCATCCTTAAAACTTTCTAGATTTGTACCACTAGAAAACTTCTTTAGACAAGGACATATTTTTTTTCTTACTTGTAAATGAAAGATGATTGAAACTAACTCATGAGGTTGTTGGAATATTAAGTAAAATAATAATATAAATTTTAGAGATATCATTATCAGGATGTGTCAGGAGGCTTCAGAATGTTTTATATCTCATTTAATTCTCACAAAAAAATCTTTGTGGTAGCATTTACACTACTGTTTTGCTTCCAGAAGAATGTCAAATATGGAGAGTGAGAAAAGTGTTTTTAGAAATTGTTTTATTCTTGTTGATGATTTAAATGAGCATGCTTTTTTGTTTAGTGGTTATGAATGATGCTGGCTATCAGTTTAATATTGATTTTTTCGTTCTGATTTTTTAACAAAAAGGTGATCTCATTTGATGTTCATATCCTTTTCCTTTCTTTTTGTCCATATTACAATATCATATCTATAGTTTTTCATCATTTCAAATATATCTTTATCTTCACTTATTTTACTTAACAACGTGCCTCTGAGAAATTGGTATTATGACAGCTAGATGTATTTTATGTCAGTCGTTTTGTTCATGTTTGGATAAAAAATAGTTAACTGAGAATATTTTGTCTCAGGAAAAGTCTCGTATCAGTTACTAAAATGTGTTCTGTGATTGAATTATTTTATAATATAAAGCACCATGCACTTGAAATCTATTCACCCTAGGAAGCTTGAAGTAGTGGGATTCCAGACAGCTTCTTCTCTCTTATTTCTAACTATCCCTTCTTTAGCTGTGACCCAGGGTGACTTTATTGTGCCCCTATTATTAAGGGGAAAAGGGACACTGTTCAATCTAGTGATCATAGTTGCTATTTTCAGCCACTATTGAGGTTTAAATTTGAATTAGTCTTCCATGGATCACTCTTTCACAGTTTCTGGGAGATCCTTCCTCTAGAAATTATTAATTATCACTTCTTTATGAGATATTGAGAATCAAAAAAAACCTTCCAAATAAATAAACAAATAAAAAATAAAAGCATGCTTTTGAATCTTCAATCTTAACATCAATAATATTGTTTCATATAACACAAATTCCCAAACTGTATTATATTTACATTATTTACAAGTACTGCAGAAATGACACATGAGGATATTTGGCACCTATTGTTTTGTTCTTGGTTTTGGGTTTTGTGCTGTATCTGAGATAAAAAAAAGCCTGATGACTTCCAGTTATTCTTATTTATTATTTATCCTCTCTCTTAAAGGCAGGCATTTTGTGAGTAGAGAAATTATATTTTCACCTCTTCATGCATAATACCAGAGTAGAACCTGGAAAGTCCACTAGATATTTATTGTAATAATGAATAAATACTTCATTCATAGTGGGTGTTTGAAGAGTCCACGAATCTACAAAGAAGGATAGCCTAGAGGCTGGAGCCAAACATATATGTCTTCAGTAAGACAAGACAAAAAAAGAAGGGCAGGTCTTGATAGAAGTCCAAGCTGTGAGAACAAAACACTAATAGTAGCCCTGAAGGGAAGAAACATGATTATACTTGAGAGCAGATTCAGAAGTAAGACATGAAGGAAGCAAAAGTAAGATTGAGCTGTTTAGAAAAAGGCAAGACCCTCTTAAAAACCCTTGCTAGGGAGAGGAAAATATACAAAATGCAACCAAAATGTTTGTACTCTCATATTTTCTTGAAGTAAATAAACAAACAAACAAACAAAACACAACAAAATCACTAAGGTCTAAGACAGGGTTTCTCAATATCAGTCCTACTGATAACTGACAACTGAAAAATTCTATGGGAGTCTGTCCTGTGCATTATAGTATGTTTAGCAGCATCTCTGTCCAGTACCGACTAGATGTCAGTAGCACCCGCTCACACACATACCAAGTTGCAAAATCCAAAAATTCCTCCAGACACAAATGAATGTCCCCTGAGTAACAAAAATTACTCTCATTTAGAACCACTAATCTATGCTACTCACTCTAAGCTCATCATACTCATTCAGGAGATGTAGGTCAATAAGAAACTACTGAAGGTATAGAGTTGAGATAGATTGGCAAAATATATGACTCATTCCATCATTTTCAATTATGGGAGAGTTTAGAGTCAGAAAGTGTGAATTAAAATATTTAAAAGCCAAGTGACTTTGTGTAAACAAAATCAGCTGTTTCCAAATTGAAGAAGCTTGTTAGGAGTACAGAGAATGTTTCTAATTGGCTACTTGACATGAAAAATGAGCGTTCATCCTGGGTTATATATTATGGAAGGACAAAACCATAGTAGACTATGGGGAATGATGTGGCTTATCGCGGCTCGTGGTTAGAAGGGAATCTCAAAGAATTCTCAGAAGAAAAAAAATTATAAATACCAACAGGATTCTTAATCTGCTAAAATGAAAAATAATCATTATTGTTCTAGCACTCTGAGGACATCAATTATTCAGGGAAAAGGGATACAAGGTTAAGAAATAATTGAACATGGTTCCTGTTTCTTAAAAAATGCTAAATAATTGTGAACTTGACAAGATTTACCAACAACTATTTAAGAATTTATGTGCCATATAGAGAAGTATATCAAGGAGGTATTAGTTTGGAATTGCCTGGAGGGCCCCCAAATCTCTTATAATATCTTTGGCATTTGTTTTCATTATATAAAGGAAACATAGACAGGTACCCTGATTATTATAAATATATTCACATTATTATGTTTTTACTTCCTGGAGTGAATTGTTTTACTGTACTGACTCATAATTAGATTTATGGTTTCCCCCTTATGTTATTCATTTATTTGGTGTTTTGGGATTTTTCTCAATTTCTGATTTTGATTAAAATTTATTTTTAACATGCTTTTAACCATATGAGACCAATTATTATATAAAATACAAACTTTGTGCAGTAAAGAAAATTAGTAATTGGGTTAGAACTGTATATTTGTTACAATTAAAAGTAAATTTATGAAGAAGACTCCAAAGGCAATCCCAGCAGCAACAAAAATAAATAAATGGGATCTGATCAAATTAAAAAGCTTTTGCACAACCAAGGAAACTATCACAAGATCAAACAGAACCTACGGAATGGGAGAAAATATTCATATGACAGATCCGGTAAAGGGCTGATGACTAGAATCTATATCAAATTCAGAAAAATCAGCAAGAAAAAACCAAACAACCCTATCAGACAGTGGGCAAAAGTCATGAACAGAAACTTTTCAAAAGAAGATAGACTAATGGCTAAGAAGCATGAAAAAATGTGCAACATCTCTAATTATCAGGGAAATGCAAATCAAAACCACAATGTGATGTCACTTAACTCTAGTGAGAATGGCCTTTATCCAAAAGTCCCCAAACAATATATGTTGGCATGGATGCAGAGAGATAGGAACACTCCTACACAGCTGGTGGGACTGCAAACTAGTACAACCTCTATGGAAAGTTATATGGAGATACCTCAAAGAGATACAAGTAGAACTACCATTTGATCCAGCAATCCCATTACTGGGCATCTACCCAAAAGATCCAATGACACTCTACAAAAAAGACACCTGCACTCGAATGTTTATAGCAGCACAATTCATAATCGCAAGGCTGTGGAAACAGCCCAAGTGCCCATCAATCCAAGAATGGATTAATAAAATGTGGTATATGTATACCATGGAGTACTATTCAGCTCTAAGAAACAACGGTGATATAGCACATCTTATATTTTCCTGGTTAGAGCTGGAACCCATACTACTAAGTGAAGTATCCCAAGAATGGAAAAACAAGCACCACATATATTCACCAGCAAACTGGTAT